>JACXGJ010017486.1:0-11132 GCA_016801105.1 Esox niger
GCATCCCTAGCAGAGTACCCCTAAAAGTAGTTGTGCATCCCTAGCAGAGTACCCCTAAAAGTAGTTGTGCATCCCTAGCAGAGTACCCCTAAAAGTAGTTGTGCATCCCTAGCAGAGTACCCCTAAAAGTAGTTGTGCATCCCTAGCAGAGTACCCCTAAAAGTAGTTGTGCATCCCTAGCAGAGTACCCCTAAAAGTACTTGTGCATCCCTAGCAGAGTACCCCTAAAAGTCAGAGATTATCACCTCAGCCACATATGGGAACACTTGTGTGTTGGGGGCTCTGTTTAAAATTGTTTTCCTGCTAATTGAATGTTGGCAAATGTTTGGAACGGATGCTTTACTTGCTGCTTAATTACAGGAGCTGCATGTTCTTGTTAAAGATGAATTACCATAATGTAATTGGGATGTCTGTCATTTTGAGCCGTGTGGGCGGACGCCGTTACGGGTTAGCCACCAAATGCGTCCTTAGCTTCTGCTCAGAGTCCCAGCCCTGAATGCTAGTGCTTCTGGCCATTGTGCTCTGTTATTAAATTACAACTTGTTTTGTCTTCCAATCTGATTACAGGGGTGCATTCTGGTCAATAAAGAAAGTCCTTCACTCTAAAACCAGGCACTTTGGGCCAAGCCAGCGCTCCATGTAACATGATAAAAATGCTAGGCAATCCATTTGTCTAGAGGAGAGTTGGGTGGATTCCAGCCAGTTGTCTCTCAATACTAAACTTGCTGTTCCATGCTTTATGTGAATAAGCCTGACCTGGCAGCACCCAGAGAAACTGATATTAAGTAAAATAGAGGGAAAGGATTTTGTAAATTTCTGTAGAATGTTTTGAGGGCATCTGCATGTCTTGTATACGTGATACCACCTGTGTCAAACAGTGCCCGGAGACCTGAACATTATAGCCTCCTCTTATCCTGTCTGTGACACATTTTACTCTGATTCCCAGCAACCCCTGCCAGGGAACTGAACTCCAAATGGCGGTGCATTGCCACCACAAACTTTCCCAGACACACCCCAATACACAGCTTCAAGCTAGCCTTGCTACTATTTCAATGAATACACTAGTGAATTAACTGCAAGATTAATTGAACATACTCAAAAAGGGTGGAGAAACTAAACCATGCACTGTAGAACTATTCCAGCTTTGGGTTGGTCTTCAAGGCAGGGCAGTGTATTTCACCCACAAGCAAGACACTTACATTTGGCCATCCCATAACCTGTGATGTTTTCTTTTTGAGCCATTCTGTTCTGCTGCAAGATCCATGTTGAGTTTAGCTTCAGCCTTTTGACAAATGGCCTCACATTCTCAAAAATACTCTGTTACAATATGAAATTGGTTGACTCAGTGATGGCAAGTTGGCCAGGCACTAAGGCAGCAAAGCAGGCCCATACCATAAACCCACATCTTCTGTTTTTTATGGTTGGTATGAATGTTGGTAGGTTCTTCAGTTCAAAGTGTCTGTTTGTCACATTTGTCTGTTTGAACACATTGTTCCAGTCGTTTTGGTCTTTACCCCTGAAAAACAGTTGTCTTGCTATTGTTTTTGGCGAGCAGAGGCCTCTTCCTTCCTGACCTCCATTGTACAGTACCAGTCAAGTGAGGGTATATGTGTGTCCAAACTTTTGACTGGAACTGTAGGCAAAGTTGTGTTAACCTTTCATACAAAGTAACCAGACCACAAAACATCAAACTAAACAAATGTACTCAATTATCCACTTTCTTATTTAATGTGTGACATAGACAAATGTTTTAAGCACCTCTGTTGCAGAAATGGGGCATTAACTCCCATATGAATATCCCAGTACATGCTATTCCGACAGTAGACCCATTCATGTTTACGTTCACAACTCATTATTATTGTTCATTTTCTTGAAATATTCCCAGCTTGATTGGAATTCCTTTCACTGCACAAATGCCCCATGGGAAAAGGCCCTCACGAAAATGTATCAAGGCTCCCATAGTAGTGTCCATTAAGAAAAACAACAGATACAGCCAAAGTGTCATTCTGCTCTACCCTTAAGCAAGGGTCAGTGAATTCTGAGAACTAATTATGTGGTTTCGCCAGCACAATAAGCCTGTCTGTACTTGGAAGAGTGCTGTATCCCTCTGCTGTTTCTCCCCCGTTACCTTTCCTACCTTGCACTCTCCTCGTTATGGAGGAGCGTGGTAGGGGTTGTTACTGGTGGCCATGCTCCAAGGTTATAAAAACCCATCTCAAAATCACAATTTTTGCCAGAACGTCTATGGACGTAATTCTTTGTATTCAAGTACATTCTCTGTCTTAATCCCTTCTGAGAGCATTTCAAGGCCACAGTGATGCATTTTTTAATTAGTTAATTATATTTGATAGGCGTGTGATGTATGGCAATCCACATGTAACTTCTCCAAAACCTTCTAAAATGTTTATTGTGGCAGTTAATATAGACATTCTTACAAATTGCCTCTGTAGCTTGGGTGTTCAGCCTTTAAATCACAAAATGGTGTCCACCTATGAGTGTGAAACGGTGTGCCAGTACCGGTGTGGCTGATATGATGGCAGTTTGCGAGGGTGATATCGATGTTTGAAGGCAGATCCAATGGAAATGATTTCACATTGGACTGTACATTCTTGGCTAGCTTTTTCACTAGAGAATCATGGGATTTCTTTCAAATGTGGATGCACATGTCCTCTACGATTAGTTTGTCCTCGAATAAATGTGCGGTCATGGTAAATACCGATATGTGAAATATGAGTGCCAGAGACTACCGCTGTAATCGTATCACAGCCACAGAGTCATTATGATATTTCTGCTCTGTGGGTAAATAATTGGAAACTAAAAGCTTGGAGAGAAAAACCCAAGTATCTGATAATATAAAATATCAGTCTCCTGTACTGTTGTGTGATCTGGTGAGCTGCTCAACTCCACTCACTTTTCTGTGGTTTATTCTCAAGCCAGTCTGTGGTCAGCCATGCTGCAGCATTCCCTGCTGATCACCCTTTCATGCTGATATTAAAAACACTTTATCATCCAACACCTATTCCACTCTGCAGGCCAAGTTGTTTTTTGTAATGACGTGTTGATTTGAGTTCAGGGTCTTGTGGTCTGATGTGTGGTGTGGTAGATTGGACTCGAGGTACCAGGTTCTGCGTTACCAGTGACCTTGGCCTAGGTTCTGCCTTCAGAATAAGGATCCAGTAAAACAGAAGCACTCACCCTGGCTGGGGATAGACCAGCATACCTCGAAAGGAACATATGTACTTTAACTATTGGGAAACCCAATTATTGGGGTGTGCGTGCGTGTACACAGAACTTTAAAATGTGATCAGCTGCACACAGGGGTTGAGACAGACGTTGGACAGGAGTAGGAAGGCTGGATGTGGTGTCTCCAGTGGGGATGACAACCGTTTTAATATCTTGATTGTGCCAGGAGCTTTCTTTCCCACTGTGTGGATTGTGGCAGTCCCAGACCAAATCAAAGCCTGATCATTGTTAGTAGGGAATGATAAGTGGCTGGCTCAGAGGATCGTAACAAACAGAAGCCCTGTTGAAAGGCAGTTTAATGAATAACCAATTCTGTTTCATTCACCATCTTGTCTTCTTGCCTTTCTGACCCTCTTATTCCCTGTTCTTACTATCTCCTTGCTTTTTTGCCCCCGCCCCCCAACTTTGTTGCCTTTCTCCCAGGCGGAGGAGATCCTGCGTAGGGAACTGGAGCATAAGGAAACCCCCAGCCTGTTCTGCCTGCTGGGGGATGTACTGCGGGACCACCAGTATTACGACCGGGCTTGGGAGCTGTCAAATGGCCGCAGTGCTCGCGCCATGCGCTCCAAAGCCCTTCTGCACCTCCGGGCCAAGGACTTCCAGCAGTGTGTGGAGTGTTTCGAGAAGTCACTCCGCATCAACACCATGCAGGTGAACTAACCTCCGTTGGGAGAAACGATTAGAGACCCTGAGGTGAATTCTCATCATGTCTGGGCTCGTGGGTAGCGCATACTTGACCTGCTGATAACTTTCCTGTTGGTGATATGAATGGATGAACCCAAGCAGTCATTTAAAGAGAATTGGTTGGCGTTGTGGTATAGAACTGGAATGAATGTTACTCCGCCCCCATTTACGCACGCACGCACGCACTCACATTTCTCCATTTCCCGGAGTAGTAAGTAAAGTTGAGACTGTAATGGCTAGAAGCTGGCCTTTTGGTTCACTGCACACAGATGGCAGCCAGTTCAACCCATAACCAACCCTGCCAAATGGAGAGAAAGATGAAGATGTCGGGGTAAAGAGGAGAAATAAGGAGTCAGTTTGACCCTGGCCACAGTGCAATGGAGGAAATGGAAATTATTTCCTGTTTTCCTTCACTCTACTGGCCTGAATCCATGTTTAATTCAGCAGGTCAGCCAGCAGTAAGATGTTTTAATTTGGTTTGTTTTGCCTTCATGACCTTTCCCTTCCATTTTCCAAGGGGTTGTTGAAATATTGCCAAGGAGATATGAGAGCTTTTGCATTTCTCTTGACGTTTGCGTCTTTGGAGAATGACGATGTAGCAATAGAGGGCTTCTGAAACAGTGACATGAGGGAAGAGGCATTACAGTGTGTGGGTGGTGGAGTGCCTGGGGTTGGAAGAGGCCTGTATGTCAGTGACAAATCGGGCCTCCTGCCTACCACTCACCCTGCGTGGTGGGTGGGCTTTTCTCCAGGGCAAGCTGTCCCACCAGCAGGAGAGGCTGCTACAAAACGGGTCCCCTCCCCCTCTGCGTGACACCTGTCAGTGAGTGTAGCTGGGAGGCTTACAAGCAGGACTGTTACGGGTGCAAATACAAGTACATGTGTTACCTTGCCATCAGCGTTGTGTCAATGTGACGTTCTAGCTACATCAGGAACCCATTGTTGTGTCAATGTGACGTTCTACCTACATCAGAAACCCAGCATTGCCTCAATGTGACATTCTACCTACATCTGAAACCCAGCATTGTCAATGTGACGTTCTACCTACATCAGAAACCAAGCATTGTGTCAATGTGATGTTCTACCTACATCAGAAACCCACAAATACATTTATTTAAATGTAAAAAAAATGATTTTTCACAAAATAGGATGAATGTGTGCATCAGCCATTGAGAATTGAAACCTCTGTGAAATGTGATGCTTTAGTGCTGCCATTGGATGTGACTCTAATCACAGCTGTAATTTATTTCACTGGGTGTTCTTCAGCTTGGGGTGTGGTTCTCTCTGGGCTGTGCTTACTTTGCCCTGGAGGGCTACGAGGGAGCTGCCAAGGCCTTCCAAAGGTGTGTGGGACTGGAGCCAGATGTAAGTGCACTGCTACTGTATATAATTACATCCCTTCCAGGCTTTACATGAGTGAATAGAGGACAGAACCAATCACATGAACCCAAGGTCAGCCTTACATCAACGCACAGATGAGGACAGCCAATCATAAACTCAATGTGAACCATCAATACGTGAAGGGGAACATCCAGTCACATGAACCAAATGCCAGAAGTTAGATAAGTGCATAGACTAGGACAGCCAATCCCATGATCCCAATGTCAGGCCTTACATCAAAACATAAACGAGGCTAGCCAATCACATAAACCCAATGTCAGGGCTTACGTCAATGTGCAACCCTTCCCCTTTCTCTGTGTATCTAACTCTCACAAATACCCAGGGATCCACACACGCACATACTTACCTTCTGGGGACTTTTGCTTACTTTGTGTTCCCGGAATGTAGGCATAAAATGCCCTGTCAGACAAGTGGAGAGCTGTCTATGCCCATAACCCAAAGCTATAACACTCCAGCAGACTTCCCAGTTCGGGTTAATGTCTTCCCACTCCATTTCGAGGTAACGTTCTGCTAGAGCAGAACAGATGACAGATTTGAGTCAGTCTTCCGTCACAGCTTCTAAACAACCCTGTGCTTTCTTGTGTGTGAACTGTAAATTGTATTTTCTCCCACCCTCCTGTAGAACGCAGAAGCATGGAACAACCTCTCCACGGCCTACATCCGCCTGGGACAGAAGTGAGTAGTGAACAGCCACACCTACCGGGCTATTAACCTGTCAGTGACTGAGCAGTTACGACCGGGAGATGGAGACTTCAGTCATACGGGCAGTTTATGGTTCTGCCATGTTCAATTACATGTGACAGGTTCAGTGTTTGAATGTCTCCTTGTTTTGAAACAACGCGCGGTAATTCTATCCTCCCACTAGCGCACACAATCCATTGGGCTAAGGTTAGCTTTAGGGTTAGGAATTTGAATTAAGTTTCATTGGCTCAGCGGGGCTTGAATAAACGAATACTGTCTCTTACATATCCGTCCACCCTAACCATTTGTACAGGCTGCCACACAGGGACACCGAAAAGACAGGAATCAGATCTTAATGTTCTGGCTCTGCCCTGTTATCCCAGAGGTTCCCCATCCACAACCCCCAAGATCAGAGAGAGAGATGGCCAACAGGCCTCCATTCAGCCGTGCGGTATTGATTTCTGGTCGGATGGGGATATCAAGAGTCGGGCTTGAGATGAGCTGGAGTCTGTCTAAGAACATTACAACACTTATCACACCGAACATCACCACAGACCCCCCTGCCAATGAATCCGATTGATGTCCCACTGCCCCCAACCACCCCTCCTCTGATCATCGCTTTGGTCTCGTAACTGACTTCACTGCTTCTCAACTACATCAGAAACCCACTGGGCAGTAGTAATGGGAAAGATAACACATCGGCTCCCTCCTGAGTTTACCACAGGACCCAGGTCCATGCATGCCGACACGGGTTATCACCCCGATTAGGCTGAAGTCAATTAGCGCATTCCCTCCGCCGCACGACGGGCAGGTGCTCTTATTTCCCCTGAAAACCACAAGCTCTTCCTGGCACAGCTCTCTGCGTCTGGGAACCTGGGAGCTTGGCAGTTTCTTTCCAGGGAAACTTTTTCCCCTCAGCCCCTGTTCAAATCAGCCCTGTGCTTTCAGGCCTGAAATTAAAAATCACAGCGACTTCTACCTGGTTAGTGCCGCTGCTAAATCAGCCGAAACCGCTGTTGAAGAACCTGGAGCCTGTGATGTGTGTGAGTGGAGGTGGATCAGAGAGAGGATGAGGGAGGTTGTGACGATCAACCGCTAACTATGTAACCTGCATTTCACAAAGATGTCAGAGACATGGCATGCAGCCATGTCAGTCAGGCTAGGTTTTCCTCCAAGGATGGGATTTTGTGATTCCGGGGGGCAAGACCACTTCACCTTAAGTGGGTGCCTAGTTTTCCAGGGTACTGAGGACTTTCAAGTGAAACGGCGAGTTACATTGCTCTGAAACTCAAAGAAACATTTAAGAAAAACAAGCAATTTCTTTAGAAAAGTGATTTAATTAAACTTGCGTGTGACCCCATGCCCTAGTAACTACATAGTGGCCCACCTCTTTTCTGTCCCTGTTCCACTACCCTTTGTTTGTGTGTCCTAAAAGGATCCGTTGGGTCCCCTGTTGCAGGTGGATAATAAATAAGACATTTTCTAGCCATTGTTTTCATACCCCCCATTTCCACCATAATGAACATGATCATGCCGTGTGATGTTTTACCAATAAGCCAGTGCCTGCCACGCATCCGTTTAACAAGACTTTGTAACTTGCCCTTGAACAAATCATCAACAGTAGTGATGTTCAGATTATTGTGACACCTCTAATTCTAACGCCTGTCACTCCCTCTGTGTGTCAGGACCAAGGCGTTCCGTACCCTGCAGGAGGCTCTGAAGTGTAACTACGAACACTGGCAGATCTGGGAGAACTTCATTGCAGTCTGCGTTGACGTCGGAGAGTTTGCAGAGGCCATCAAGGCTTACCATCGCCTCATGGACCTGAGGGACAAATTTAAGGATGTACAGGTAACTGCACTGTCCACTGGTCCATGTCTTGGGTCGGAGTACCAGGTCTTGAGGTCACAACTTGGTATTCTTTCGGGGAAATCCAAAATTGAACTTAGTGCGTTGTCAAGGGTCAGCTTGGCAAACCTACTACGGTTGGAACAGAACCTCAGATTCCTTTGTATGTACATATGTCAAATGTAAACGTTTTGTAAACTTTTCAGTAAGCTCTGTGTTTGTCTTGCTAATAGGGGGCCTGTATGGAAAGTTTTGTATGTAAATGTATGAACTGGTTATGTCAAGTTTTTCAGGATGGCACTACATCCATGAAAAAAAACTATCCTCGCCGTGAGGCCCTATATCTTAGTTCACATTTAATAGCAGGAAGTATGTAGCAACATGGGATCTGATCATGCCAGGACCCATATGTCACCTGGGTTGTGCCTTGAATGGCACATCGGACCCATGTGTTTTTCATCGGCTTCTTCCGCTCTGACCCTGTCACAGCTCATCTCTGTAGCCGCCACATCTCTAGCAAGGAGCCATGGAGCCGTGTCATTTGGGATTTTGGCTCCATATGTTTCAGGGCGCAAAGGTGCCTCCCCCACACCCTTTCTCACCTGCTAGCTCCATCCCAGCAGTATGAGCACAGCCCTCTGTCACCTCTGCCGTCTGCCACCTTTTAATACTGAAACTGCTTGCGTCCGAGTGCTCCACCGCAGGATGACTAAGACCTGAGACATCTGAACATTCATGACAGGAAAGCTCGTCCTCCTCCAGTCATTTTGCTGAGACTCTGGTCATTCAGATATCTGATAGACCTGATATTGTGTTTGGAGCCTTAGATCTTTGAAGACCGTACTCACACTCTCTGAAGATGTCTCTGCAATATATCCACGGCAATAGATATACCCGACCTGTTAGGCTCATCAAGCGCTTTCATTTGGTTTCATTTAAAAAATCTACACGAAGAATCTTTGAATCATTGCTTGCTAAGTGAAAATCCACCAATGCATACTAAATAGGAAATTAACAAACGACTTTGAATAAACAAGTCCAAACATGGCCACGGAGCAGAACGGAAATATAAGTCCTCTTCCCTGGAATATATGGTCTGCCTCCAAAGCAATTAACTTCAAATAAGATGTTTGGGCCTGAACGTGAACGCTCTACATAACAAACTGAGCTTTAGATATCCGGGGGTTGGAGCCTCTGAGCTCCTGGGGGTACAATCATCATCCCGGCCCTCGTCCCGCACCCCAACTGGAGTGCCACTTAACATGCACAGCCCTGTTTTGAGCTGTTTCATTGCATTTTCTAATTAGCTTGGCAAAGTCAGTTGAGAGGCGGGTTCCTCAGCGTCCTTCCTCTCTTGCTCCTCTCGCTCAGAGGATTCATTTATGCTTGGCCAGATCCAAGCGCCTTGTCAGTTTGGGTGGAAGATGTAAAAGAACACTAGTTGAAAAGGTCGTAACCAACCACCCGCTGCTGTTAGGGATATGTCCAAGTAATTGGGATCTGGATCACATTCTTTGACTTAGTTTTCCAACGGTCTTAGTTCATTTTTTTCCCCCTTCTGCTCTTTACACTGGGGTAAGGAGGCCTCCGTTTCTTTGGCCTTTGAGCATCAAATCACAAGATGTTCCCATTTGGTTTATGAGTATAAATGTGATGGTCTGTTAATGCAGACTGTTCTCACTCACAGGGTATTTAGTTTTGTACTGCTGTTTTGGTCGCTGACTTAAGAGTCCCCACCAGTGTCTTAAGTCCCTCCCTCCTGCACCTTTAATATCTGATGCACGGTTTCATTTATAATCGTATTTGAAGAGAGTGGGCTATTTTCTGCGATCCGCAACGTATTTTAAAGCTTGCCTACCACAACTATATAGTATTTGAAACTGTTGGACAAGCAGTGACGGTCAACGTCATGGCTCCTTAACCCACTTCAAGTGTATTTCTGGAAGTTCTGACGTCATTTTGTGTGGGGAGTACTTTACAACTTCAATCCCTGTGGGCCAGTATGCATTCCTCTTCTGTGGAATGAAGAGAAGCCACTCTTAAGACCGACTTATAAGGGCCTCTTTCATATACCTTATTTTTTCTCATTCACTGGCTCCTACTGAAGAAAATTATGAGTTTAGGATTTGAATAGAGTTATATGCTGCCTCTGTCTCAATGTGAAAAGCGACATGAAAGACATTTAGTGGTTCATGGTTGATGTTGGTGAGTCGCTGTCACAGTGGTGCTGTCACAGTGGTGCTGTCACAGTGGTGCTGTCACAGTGGTGCTGTCACAGTGGTGCTCTCACAGTGGTGCTGTCACAGTGGTGCTGTCACAGTGGTGCTGTCACAGTGGTGGGAGTTGTAGAGCTTGGTCAGATTATACCAGTTATGTAGTACGGTGGTAAATCAGGTGTGCACTTGTTTCCCGAAGCCTTGAAATAAAACGGCCCGCTATGAACACACAAATACACCCACACATCTAAGACACAGGGAAATGAATGTTTCTTCTTTCCCTTCTTCACCAAAAAAAGTTTCATTCCAAATGGATCCAATCTCACTACTGTGCTCCCGCTACTCGGTGTACATCAAACCTTTACTACGTTTCCCATCACGCCGTCTCCCTCAGGGGCAATATTACTTTTCCTCTTAATTTCACGCTATAATCGGATACAGCAGGAATTGGGTAGAACGATCCATTTCGTTGCATTACGGGAGAGAATCTTGCAATCAAAAACCTCCCATTTAGGCTTTTAATTTGGTGCTCATTTCCATAATCATGGACAGTTAAAGCCAGTGAATCATATCTGCGACCTTCCAGGTTGAAATTACTATCTGACACTGAGTTTACCCCAGTGGATGACTAGAGCTGTCATTCAGCGTGAACACTGGTTTACTCCGCACCCCCTCCTTCCCTGATTTCCCTTCACCAGCTACTGTACCAGCATAACAACTCTGACTAACCCCTTCGCCAGCTACTGTACCAGCATGACAACTCTGTCTGAGCCCTTCACCAGCTACTGTACCAGCATGACAACTCTGTCTGAGCCCTTCGCCAGCTACTGTACCAGTATGACCACTCTGACTAAGCCCTTTGCCAGCTACTATACCAGTATGACCACTCTGACTAAGCCCTTTGCCAGCTACTATACCAGCATGACAACTCTGACTAACCCCTTCGCCAGCTACTGTACCAGTATGACAACTCTGACTAACCCCTTCACCAGCTACTGTACCAGCATAACAACTCTGACTAACCCCTTCGCCAGCTACTGTACCAGCATGACAACTCTG
>JACXGJ010017487.1:0-11136 GCA_016801105.1 Esox niger
TATATACATATACATATATATATATATATACATATATATATATACATATACACATATACACATATATATATATATATACATATATATATATACATATATACATATATACATATATACATACATATTTATATATATATTTTTTTTTTATATATACCCATACATACACACATACATATATATTGTAATGAATGGCTTTGGGGACGCTTGTTCATCCTGATGGATCATTTACCCTGTGATATGGTAATACATATACAACAGATTATATTTCAGCATTGGATGATTTTAATGTCGACTACATCTAAGTCGAATGATATATTGTATGTGAACATAGATATTACAGTACAGTTGACGGACCAAGATAGATGAACTTTCAACTTTGAATTGTGACCTCACAGGTATGGTGTGTGTGTGTGTGTGTGTGTGTTTTTGTGTGTGTATGTGTGTTTGTGTGGGTGTGTGTGTGGGTGTGTGTGTGGGTGTGTGTGGATTTTCTTCATCACCTTTCTAAAGAACCCTTGACCATTGGTGGGACCAGGAGTCAAGTTATGTAAAAAAACATAACAAATATGTAATTACCTTGTAATACACAGTATTACAAAAACAACAACAACAAAATACCGAATTGTATTGTCTTGCATATTTAAAACAAATTCCAATAAGATTATTCTAGTGTAAAACAGATTTCAATTTGTGAGCTATAATTTCAATGTTTTTTTGCAGCATTTCTGTGTGTTTATCATTTTTTGATAATTTATGTACAAAGAGAATCTGAAGACTTTTATTCTGAAGAAAAGAAGTATAAATATGTGTACTTCTCTTTTGTGTATGATACAGTTTAACAAAAACATATTTTACAAAATAGTTTACTATATACAAACCCCCACAGTCCAGATCACGAAGTATTGATAACAAAGTTTCATGGTAGAGAACCTTTCAAGTTCGTTATGGCCAATCAGTGATAGAAATTACTCCAAACTGATCAGGGATTGGCCTGTATTTCCCTGTATATTCACTTCTGATTGGCTCAAATTCATCATGTGTGTCCAGGGTCCAATCTGGAATTTGAATGTTTTTGAGTGGTGCTTCCAAATCACACCCACATACTGTACTTTGATACAAAAGTAAACCAAAAAAGATTGGTGTTGAAAATTCAACCAAAATTAGTACAGACACAGTGAAAAACAGTGGACCAATTGCATTGCTGAAGGACATTGATTTCATCAAAATCAAAAAGGATTTTATAGACATAACCCTTTTATAGGAGAAATCCCTACGGGGAGAGAATTTTAACCCACTGTATTAGTCCACTGTCCTAATTGCAGTACACAAACAACCAATAAGAATGCTTGGACTCCTATGCTAGCTCTTTGGAGTGAAGCTTCTGTTTCCCAGAATGCGGCCATTGTGGGTATGTTGGGAGACGTTGAAGGTTTGGTCGGCTTTGTAATGCTCCTGTTACTCTGAAAAAGCCAATCGCATTCACGCAAAAACGTAAATCCAGGTATAACCTTCTAGAACCTTCTAGAATGGTACTTACACCCTGTTATAACCATTCGTAAGCTTGTAATAGCTCCATGTCCCTGTCACACCCCCAAACCACATCAGTTTTATATAAGTGAAAAATCAAAATGCTGACCCCTGAACTGCAACCTTCGACCTGTCCCCCCTCCCACTATGAGTTCTGCTCAAGATACTCGTCAATCATAGTCAGGTTGTTCAGCCAGTCTTCATTGGAGCCCACCAGGCTGTCGATAAAGTCAGCCTCCTCGCCTCCTCCTCCAGGCCTACCCCCCATAGCGCCGTTGCTCTGCCCCTGCTGAGGGTACTCGTACGGGGGCAGCTTGTGTCCAGGGTTCCCCTGTCCTGGTCCGTACCCAGGCCCATGGGGGTGTTGATGTTGGTGGGGATGGGGGTGTTTGGCGACAACGGCCCCGGAGGCAGGGTAGCTAGGCGGGGCCATGCCGTGCCCTGGGTGAGCTGGGTGGTGGATCATACCGAGTGGAAGGGGCTTCATCCCAGCCAGGGCTGAAAGGGGTCCCCTGGGTCGCATACTGGGCTGGAGCCCTTGGTGGACCATGGAGGGCAGGGGTTGGCCTGCCGTGGAGACGCCCAGCTTTTGCATGAGTCTGCTAGGCAAGGAAGGCACCCCGATCCCCTGGCTGGATGGTAACGAGGGAGGTCCTTGGTGGGAGCTGAAATTGTTACCACCGCCTCCGGGCATCCCCGACCGCAATGACTGCTGGGTAAACTGGCCGTTTGGGCCGCAGCTTCCATTCGAAGGCCCGACCCCTGTGGGAAAAATGTGTCCGTGCGGCTGCTGGTGATTGGGCGACTGGTCCATGTGTGTGTCGCCACAGGGCATTCGCTGCTGCATGGCGCTCACCAGTGACATCTGCTGTTGCTGAGGCCACATTGCAGTCTGTTGTTGCTGTTGCTGCTGCTGTTGTTGTTGTTGTTGATGCGCTTGCTGGGCAGTAAACATCATCCTTGGGAGCGGCGCTCCACTGCCGCCGTGGTTCAGAGCCTGGCGTAGATGCTGAGGGTGTTGCGGGTGACCCGGGGGTAGCCCCGACCGGAGGCCCGAAGCCCCGATCGTCATCCCCGTCCTGGACACCTGCTGCTGCATCCCGGGCCTCAGAGGACCCGCTGGACCGTCCATTCCCATCATGCTGTGTGGCAACTGAGGTTGTCTCATTGGCATTCCACCAGCACCAACAAACTCGCCCACCTGTAAATCACAAGTTACTTTAAACAAAATAAATACTTTCCAAACTAGTTTTCTAATGATGGGGAGAAATGTGGATAACGTTACACTGGGATATTGACTTTGATGATCATATCACTTTAGCTCTGGATTGCTGTAGAAGGGTTTTTCCTTCCAATCCTGTTCTTCATTTTCTTTTTAAATAGGGTGCCAATTCATTTTATTACCACTTCTGCGACCGTGACCAAACCAAACTCTTTTCATCATGCCTATCCCTTGTCTCTGCGCAGCAGACACAGGGTGTGAAATGTTTGGAACATCAAATCGCAAAAAATATTCCTCACACGATTCTGACAGTATCCAGAGGCACTACATTTAGAATCGTGAAAAGTGTGACAACGGAGATCTTATCGACAACCAGCTATTGTCGATAAGACATTTTTATTTGAACACTTAAAAAAAGGAGAGGGTGCATCTCAAGGGCTTTTATCCTGCAAATGTCCAACTATAATAATAATATAATATTGTGAGGTTGCCGGAAATTCCCAGCTCGGCTGTGTGTGGTCAATGGGCAGAGCTGGTCTTACCTGGGAGGGGTGATAGAGGGGCTGCTTGGGGCCTTGAGGCCCCCCCATGAAGGCTGCTACTGGACGGCCCACTTGGGAGAAAGACCCCGGGGGACCGGCGTGACTCGGGTGGCATGGGTGTCCGGGGGGGAGCGAGAGGCGGCCTGGCCCGGACGGGAGGGGACCACCGTGGGATAGCTGGGGGCCACCCATGGTGTACCCTCCACCACCGCCACAATCTGGTGGGGAGAAATGGGGACAGTGGTGAGAAGAGTAAGCTTATAACATAATGCCACAAAAGGAAAACAAAACACACTAAACTTATATTTTAGCATGTCAAGGCTGGTTTAGAAGCATTATTTATCAACTCTGAATGACTGGTATTCAACAAATTCACCCCGACACAAATTGACTTGACAAGCCGTACCTTCGACAGAGTCGAGCCATTGTTGTAAGTTATTTCCCAAGTTATGTAGTGAATAGGACTTTCCGTTGTTTACAAAACGTCAAAGGATAGTGCCATAATAAAATGCATTATTTCCATTTATAGTATGTGTTCAGTTTGAGTGTTTGTGCTGTACCTGTAAATGGCGCCCCCTGTTGGCATTCAGTCATTTGGCCCCCATTCATCTGCTCCATCTGTCTCTTCTGCTCCTGGAGAACCTAACAGAACATGAGCTTCATCAACCTGACTGGAATGACACGCCGACAAACCCCCCCAACCGGCAGTGACCGCTAAAGCAATACGAAAGAGCCAACATTCTCCAAGAAACACAGGGCAAAGACGCAACAGCCGTCAGTCTCAGGAAAACAGCGTGAAGTCATTCATCCCTGGGGGGATCTCTGTCAAAGGAGGTTCCAGATAGAACCATTTAGGACAAGAGAAAGCCTCTGTCTGATTCCAAAAAGCTGTCCTTCTGTCCCGAAAACAGTTTTCTTTTCCAAGAGCCAAGTTTACAGGGTGACCTCTGCACAAGTCTGTCCAGCTTCCTGTCATTTTGAATTATTTCTATCGCATTCACTTTAAAAGCAGTAACGTGTTACTGCCTCGTCCATATTTGGACATTTATAACATTATATAAAATCATTCATTCCTAAAGAATATATCAGAACAATTGAGCAGAGTTCAACTACAGCAACCGAAAGTTCAAAACCCGAAAAATATGAATATATTTTGAAACATTCATGTTTGGTAACCAAACAATATATATCCTCGAAGGTATATATCTCATGGATGATCAGCCACCTGTGGCTCTCTCCATCAATTTAAGAGTGTCTCTGTGTCCCGGCAACAGCGCTCAGCTGATTACAGAAAAACAAGAGGCAGGGGTGATGGGTTCTATTGATCAAACCGGCAGGCCTGGTTCGTACCTGCTGCTGGAGGTGTTTCCTGATGAGCTGGCTCTTCAACAGCTGGTTGTAGTTGGTGGTGGTCTGGGCTGGACGGGGGACAGAAGGGTCCTGGAGGTGGGGAACCATGCCCGGGCTCTGCTCCTGGGGAGGGAGAGCGAGGGGGGAGACACTGGTGAGATGAACACACCGAAAGACGTTCAATGGAAAACAGCTGTTTTCATGTCAACAAGGGTCCTGTCGTTGGGTTTGGTTCCGTGAGTGTTGAGATAAATGAAAAACGCCTTTTCCCAATAAAGGCTTCGAACGGGACAACAAAACATAGGCTCATGTTTTGTCTGCGACTGTTTTCTGATAAAACATGGCTTCCTTCCTTCCCTACCAGTGGGGTCGTAAATAAATCTGTCTCTGTGTGTGTTTTTGTGTGTTTGTGTGTTGGTGTGTGTGTGTGTGAGTGAGATCCAAGTCATTCCAGGAGCCAAAGCTATTTGTTTGTGTTGGCTCTGTAGACGGTCACCAATCAGTTGTTCCCACATGAGCGACCCTCCCTCCCTCCCTCCAACCCCCATCCCTTTCTCACTCTCTCCTCTGGTTATCACAAAGCCAGCACATTCCAAAGATGCATAGCCTTTCCTTGCTGCCATCGAACACACACACACACACACACACACACGCGCGCATACGCACACACACACACACACTTACACACACACCCGTAAGCTCTTTCCCGCCACCACGGATCTCTCTTGGGGCTGATAGATGGCTTAAATTGAAAAAAGGAGCGAAATAAGGAGTTACACACACTCCCCCTTTCTTCTCATTCGGCCTCCTTTCCTTGTCATTCGGCCTCCTTTCCTTCTCAATCTGCCTCGTTTCCTTCTCATTCTGCCTCGTTTCCTTCTCATTCTGCCTAATTTCCATCTCTTTTTGTCGAATTTTCTTCACTTTCGGTCTGGTTGCTTTCTCCTTCCATCTCCCTCCTTCTCGTTCCCTATTCGCAGCTCAGCTCAGGTCTTCGTATGGGTAGAACGTGCGGTATCTCACTGAAAGCATTTCCCCTCAAGGGATAAAGGCTAGCGCCATGCCTTAACCAACAGAGCTATCGGAACCCACCTTATAATCATTTTATAGCTTTGGCCTTAGGCCAGTGAAGACATTGATCGCGTTAGTATGCGGGCCAGGTGTGTGTGTGTGTGTGTGTGTGTGTGTGTGTGTGGCTACAAAGTGTTAAAGGCCATGTCAGACGTACATGTCTTCCTGCTTCTTCCCCATTGGCCCCTGGGCCCTTCCCATTGTCTGCCCCTGGGGCCCGAACAAACGGTCAATAAATCACAATTGCCACACAACTTCACTTCACGGAAAGCGGCCACCAGACCGACACGAATACGCGTACCGCCGTTAACGCACACACACATCGCATGCACGAGCGTTGCCCTAAGAACAGTGATTACACATGCAGCTGGAAGCATTTACAGTGCACGCTCTGCAGAATAGACATCTGTGTGTATTAGTAATCAGCAGTGGCCCAGTCGACCGTGGTGCAGAGTGCGCGTGCGTGCGTGCGTGTGTGCGTGTGCGTGCGTGCGTTTGTTCACCCTCGGAGGGAGTATCGGGCCTCTCCGGCCGTGGAAATGAATGACATGTCAGTGGCCATGCTGGTAATGGCTATTGATCTGATCCACACTACCCTTTCAGACTGAAAACGAGAGAGACGCGGAGAAATGGGTGAAAGGGTGGAGAGAGAAAGAGAGAGGGGGGGCGTTGAGGAAGGAGCAGAGAGTGAGAGAAGGACGGACACGAGGGAGGTAGATAACAGGCAGACGGAGACAGAAAGCGGGAGACAGAAATAATAGCTGCTCGTAATGATCCAATGGTGTAACGTTTCTTGGGGCAACATACCGCAATTCGTGAAAAGACCAAAGCAGGCCAACGTTGGAAAGGAAGACGGAAAACAATCAGTGAATCAGGGTTCTTTCAGTATCACCTGGAGTCAACCCTGACTCCAGCCAGCTAGATAGTTGGACCCCTCTGGGAGGGTCGGACATGTTCCACCACCACCACTAGATGGCGGCGCGGTATTCTCCGGCCCCTCGTCACATATGCTCTGTGGTGACCTTCTTATCCGTCAGGGTGGGGAAAGCAATGCACGGTGGGTCGCCGGCGGCCACCGAATCTGTTATCTGGGGTGGCTAGGATGTAGCGAGCTAAAACGAGCCAATTTCATTGACGCTCTTTAATTCTCCAGCCCTCTCTTATCCCTCTTTCTAAACGTCGCTCTGCCTCCGTCTCTCTCGCATGCACGCTCTTCCTCTCTCCGTTTTTCCTTTTCATCCGTTTCTGCCTCTCCCACGGCCGGTGTTGTCACCTCTCCTCCCTTTCCGCAGACATTCGGCCAAGGCAAACAAAGCTTCGCCCTCTCCCTATTCAAACCCATTGTGTGCCTCCGTCTGTGCGTGCGCGCGAAACATTATCGACAGGTGTTAGACGAGGGACAGCGGAAACGGAAACAAGCTTATCGAGCTGCCTTTCAACAGTGACCGAGGCTCCTGTAATACAGTTATTAGAGCTTCATTACAGCACCCTGTTTCATAATGTACTCACGGTACTGTTCAATGGGAGAAATATTAACTGTAGCATTCTGGAGACAGGTATTTGTGGGTGTCTTATATGTGCCATGGACCTAATTTCTATTCTCCGTATGCCATACTTTAATTTGAACCTTACACATGGCGGGAAAGGAATGCTGGAGCAACGGGAGGTGCAAGTAGTTACGCGGGTTAAAATGACTGGACATCAAGATGAAATGAAAAAGAAATAACAGCCAACACAGTGGAAGCCTGTTTAAACGTGTACGCTAGCATTTCCTGACCCTGTCGGAAAATCCCAGCGCAGACAGGACGGTCGAATCGCGCTACGGCATCTGTGATCCTTCATATTCATACAGAATCATTCTAGAGTGGCTTTCCTTCAGTATATTTAGCTAGTGTTTAGAAGACATGCGACACCTATATTTAGCTAACGATCCTTTACATAACTGGGCTGTTGTAGTGTACTCTACTGGAATCACTGTGTGTTGAGTGACACCATGTGTGTGTGTTGATTGACACCAAGCCAATATAAACACAAAGCGTGCGATTGTAGGGTCTTGATAAGACCTGCTTCCTCTTTCTCTCTCTTTCTCTCGCTCCCCCTCCCTCCGTCTTTCCTTTTCTCCTTGCAGAGTGCACGCTTAGCACTCTGCTACCTGTGAAAGACAGACTACGCTGACAAGCTCTGAAATAGCCCGAACGCCTCTCTTTCCCCCTAACCCTACATCTTCACCCCTCTCTCCCCTGTTCTCTATCTCCCTTCCTCTCACGGTCTCTCTTTCCGTCTTTCTCTCTCTCTCTCTCTCTATCTCTCACTGCCTCTGTCTGCAAGGGAATTCGTGCCCAAAATAAAGCCAGCCTCTTTCTCTGATTATAGAGCTCTTTACCGTGACAAGCAGCGTTTTAATCCACTTGGCATTCAAATGTGTGTTGAACAGATTAGGATAACATTTACTGTATTAACTCAGTGTGGGGTATTACACGCGCGCACGCACGCACGCACCATGTTGTTTGTCAGGGGTACAGATGCTGCCGTGGTGTGCATGTGTATGTGTGTCGGGGGAAACCGAACGCCGGCGTTAAATATATCCAAACTGTGATCCTTAACGCCAACAACGAGAAGGCCAAAAGCTAAGGGACACGTGTACATGAATGGACCTAGGAGGCAGAGCAAAGAAAACAAGGTAGAGGAGTCCGACATATCGACATGATTTATTAACCGTGTTTTGAGTCCAAACAATGTTTATTTGTTATTCTAAGTTGTTAACAGATGTTGGAGAAAAACAAGTGTATACTTTGGGTTGTAACAGGGTACGGATGAACTAAGCCCATGAGACGAGTCATTTATATATATGATATATATATATACATAAATGAGTCCAAAAATGTATGTAGGAACTGAAGTCATTGGCTTTAAGTTCTTGATGTTCATTTAGCCCCCAGCTTATGCAATGTCTGTCTTCATATCGTTTTCACCTAAACTAGAAGAGCCCAGTATCTGCGCCACCCGACACTTCAGGGTTTAGCCATTCCTCATTCCTCCTTATCTCCTATTCTGAAGGCCTCCCTATGGGACAGAATGCATACGCAATCATGCAGGCCTTTGTGAGGCTTCCAGAGGATACGTGCGTGTGCGTGTGCGTGCGTGTGTGAGTCTGTCTGTGGGTAAGGCCATTGAAATCTGAATCCATCATGTATAGGATATGTGTAATGTGGTTATGTAAAATTGGAGGAGATATTGGCTTTGTCTGCCAAAATACTGAAGAAATACGCTACGTCCTCGAACGAGATTCAACAAAGCTCAGGTGATATAAAGTCACATAAAGTCAACGGAATTACACTCAATTCAACTAAACCTGACAAAATTCATATCTACCCTACTAAATACCCGCTGATATTTAGACTCCTTCAACTCAGTTAGAGGAATCTCAAATTCATTTCATTACTTTCAACTGTCAGTCCACCAACACATTGAACTATTGCCATGTATTATTATCCATTTCAATATTCAAATGTTTCACATTTACATATTAGTCACAATCCGAGTACACTTATCTTAATTGACTTAGAGTTATTTTATTCCCCCTTCAGATAACCAGGTGAGACAACCAGACATCCTACCTGCAGTCAGTAAATTTGCTCCTGATAAAAAACGTATCAGCACTCAATGGAAGAAGAAGAGAGTTCAAAGTAATATCACTGAAACACTAGTTTTTCATTCTTGGAGTGTGTGTGTGTGTGTGAGCGTCTCTGTCTCTCTGTCTGTGTGTGTGTGGATGGGGGACATACATAAGACACACTTCAATATGGCCCGGTGACGACTGCTAAATGTAGTGCGTCAATACTTGTCTGTGAATAAATAGACTCTGCGGACTCCTGGTCAAACGAAGTGCACTAAGAAGTGTTCAGCGCTGCCGGTTGGGGAGTCCCACGGACAGTGAATCAGGGAACTAGCTTTGTCATGCAACTCTGCCTGACCTTGGTAGAGGCTCACAGCCACAGAGCAAATAGAAGTGGCGCACAAACGACACACACACGCACACAGGCACACAAGCACAAGCGCACACACGCACAAGCGCGTGCACTCAGACACAAGCTGAGCAGTGGCTGACTGCTAACTCTTGATGCTGCACGAGTGCAATCACACACACACACACACACACACACACACACACACACAGATTTGCGCACGCACTGCATGGTGTTTTAGGGAGCTGGCGTAGATCCAGCTGTCAGAACAGAAGAGCAGGACCGCCGAATGGAAGAGTCAGACTGCTGGTAAGGCTGCCCAGGCTTTTATCTCCACAGCAACACTCCCCAGAACACTTTATTCACGCCTGTAGTACTTCTGGGAACTAACGCACTAGGAAACTGTTGTGTAGTGTAGAAGTACACTACTCATACACTATGAAGTATACTACTGCGACTATACTATGAAGTATACTACTACTACACTATGAAGTACACTACTACACTATAAAGTACACTACTACACTATAAAGTACACTACTACACTATGAGGTACACTACTACTACTACTATACTATGAAGTACCACTACTACTACTATACTATGAAGTACACTACTATACTATGAAGTACACTACTACACTATGAAGTACACTACTACACTATGAAGTACACTACTACACTATAAAGTACACTACTACACTATGAGGTACACTACTACTACTACTATACTATGAAGTACCACTACTACTACTATACTATGAAGTACACTACTATACTATGAAGTACACTACTACACTATGAAGTACACTACTACTACTACTACACTATGAAGTACACAACTACTGCACTATGAAGTACACTACTACTACCGTATGAAGTACACTACTACTACACTATGAAGAACACTGCTACTACACTATGAAGTACACTACTACTACACTATGAAGTACACTACCACTACATTAGAAAAAAACTGTAAAACACTAGGAAGTACCCTACTACTACAAAATGAAGTATACTACTACACTATGAAATACACTACTACTACACTATGAAGAACACTACTACTACTACTACTACAACACTATGAAGTACACTACCACTACATTAGAAAAAACAGTAAAACACTAGGAAGTACCCTACTACTACACAATGAAGTAAACTACTACACTATGAAATACACTACTACTATACTATGAAGAACACTACTACTACTACTACACTATGAAGTACACTACCACTACATTAGAAAAAAAACGTAAAACACTAGGAAGTACCCTACTACTACACAATGAAGTATACTACTACACTATGAAATACACTACTACTACACTATGAAGAACACTACTACTACTACTACTACACTATGAAGTACACTACCACTACATTAGAAAAAACAGTAAAACACTAGGAAGTACCCTACTACTACACAATGAAGTATACTACTACACTATGAA
>JACXGJ010017488.1:0-11132 GCA_016801105.1 Esox niger
ACACACACACACACACACACACACACACACACACACACACACACAAACACACACACACACACAGACACACACACAGAACTCTCCAGACACACACACACACACACACAGAACTCCCCAGACAACCCCCACACACAGAAATCCCCAGACAACACACACACACACACACACACACACACACAGAACTCCCCAGACAACACACACACACACAGAACTCCCCAGACAACACACACACACACAGAACTCCCCAGACAACACACACACACACAGAACTCCCCAGACACACACACACACACACATACACTGAGTTCTCCCATGACAACACGCAAACACACTGAGTTCTCCCATGACAACACACATACACATATATGGATATTCAAAAAACAATACGCAATAAACAGTCAACTCCAAAAATACTTTTTGCAAACAGGGTTGCATAACGTTACACTGAAAACACACACACACACACGTGCACACGCATCCAGGTTATAGCAAACGTCACCACGTGCACCCGGTTGGACCGACGCGCAGGCACGAGCCCCGTACCCATAATCCTTCACACCGCACTCTCAGGCAGCCAATCAATGCAGTCCGAGCACAGTGCTGTCCGTGTTTGGCTGTGTGTGTGGCCCGTATCATGTGGTTAGTGTGTAGGGCACACGTGTGTGTGTGTGTGGATTCAGACATCCGTCTCTTTGTGAAACAAAGCGTGTGACAGGGAATCAATGAGCCACATGCACACACAAACAGAACACGCAAATACAACACACGCAAACAGAACACGCAAATACAACACACGCAAACAGAACACGTACATACAGCACACAAAAGCCGTACATGCACATACAGCGCATACAAACAGAACACGCGCACAGCGCATAGAAATAGAACACACACAAAGGACATAGAAACAGAACAGACACACACACAGCCACCCCAGGGTTAGTACCTGGATGGTGACTGGGGGGCTATAGAAATCAGCTAGGGGGCAACAAAAGACAAAACACAGTTGATGTGATCTTAGTCCACAGTACAGATAGGGTAATACACCTACTTACAGGCAGCCGGTGTAAACGCGGCCCTATACATCATTTTGTAAATCACGCACACAGAGTGCTAAAACTAATTATTTAAGGGCAACAAAAATATTGAACAAATTTGTCTTAGAATATCATAGAAAAGGATCTGAGAGGATCGGCACTGGGTCAAGGATTAAGACCCACACACAGAACCATCCTTCTACACAGGGACAATGACAAATGTAACCCTGGAGAGAGACATCGTTCAAAATCGGGACGTATATGAATGTATCACCAAGGAGGAACATCTTTCTACATGGGGACAGAGATAAATGTAACACCAATGAGGACCATTATTATTCACGAGGACATGGATAAATGTAACACAGAGGAGGAACATGGGGTTTGGACAGTCAATCTTCTGCTGCTGCCTCCCAAACACAGAGAGCTCGATCAAGAGACAGATATGACAAATAAGAAGAGACGGGAAAGTGTCATGAGAAGAGAGAGATGAAGGCAGCAATATGAGGTGTAAGAGATGAGCAGAAAAAGTGATCAAGAGATGAAAAAGAGAAATGTGGAGAGAAAGTGAAAGAGGCGATAGGGAGATGAGCCACATAACAAACTCCTTCCATCCATCCTGGATTAATGCATGGGCTTACTGGGTCCAATCCCGTACATTATTTTCATGCTATTATTATTGACTTTTTTTTACAGTTAAATGTTCCAATCCGAGCAGCATGCGGCTCACGAGCCAAATATAGAATTGCCCTTGAGAAGGGTTTAGGAACCGATGTGTAACCACCGGTCACGGCCAGTGCCATGCAAGTTGTTACATTTCTATGTTGACGGCATTTTGTTTCTGTCTGTTCTGTTTCTATGTTCTTCAACTGATTTCACCGGAGTCTAGTTCTCCTGTATCTTGTTTGCCCCTCGGTCCTATTTAAGTTCCTCCTGTCCTGGTGTTTCTAGTCAATCACTGTTTGCTGTTTGCAGTTTTTGTAACGTCCTTGTTTCGGGTCTCCAAAGCGAAGTCTACGAATTACAGAACCTTTCTTAAAAGTAATCTCTGCGCAGTGTGACACGCTGTGACGGCTGAACACATGAGGTTTTCTTTTTCCACATACGTCACTCCGAGGCCTGCTAAACAAGTCTTTTGAATTCCCAGAAAAACATTCTCTGGTTTGACGCAAAGCAAAAATAAAATCCTCAAATCTTACGCTAATCTCTCAGTAGAGCAAAGCTTCAAACCTCTGCTTTAATGGGTCGCTTGATTGGCCAGTTGCTTCTCTCAACGACATTGACCTGCACTGATGTGACACCAACCTTGGTTTGGCAATGGAAGTGGGTCCCACCTGCCCTGTAGAAGTGGGTCTCACCTGCCTGGGACTGCCCTCCAGGTCTCTGATTGGAACTAACTACTCCCCTCCCCCTCTGACCCCACCCACTAGGCGCTACCCATATTGGTAGATGGTCTGATTCTGAATCTTCGGCGGTTCTCTCCTTTCTACCATTCATCTCACTCCTCCTCAGTGGCTAAGAGACTCTGTCAACTTATGGAGCAGGAAAGCGGTCGGCTTAACGAAAATGGAAGGAAACTAGTCCCGGGTGACAGATCAACCGTTCACTTCACCCTCTGTACTTTATGCTCCCACTCATCCGCTGTGTAAACCAGCTCCTCTCACTTCACCTAAAACCTTTCCCACCTTCGCTCTCCTCAAACCTCCACCTGCATCTTCCCTGTCAAAAAGACAAACTGAACTCATCTAAGGTTGCTTGACAACTAGCCCGTTTCACTTTTCCAGACCACCTGTGAAGACCTTCTGACGTTCCTCACTTCCCTCAACACCTCATCCCATACAGTGAGTCCACTCCAACAAAAATCCAAACCGGACCAACTGCTATCCCACTGCAGTCTGCTTGGTTTTCCAACTTGTCATGTTCGTCAGTTTTCCCTCTTCTTGACACGCTCCCCTGGCTTTCAGTCGGACCTCCTATGCATTCCAATTCACAACCATACAATGTTCCTTGCCTCGCAAACAGCAAGGAGAAATGAACCTTCCTTGTTTTTGTCTATTATCGAACCGTACATTCTTCAACAAACCCTTCTTGTCAGCCATGTTTGGTCTCTAGCCCTGACAGAGGGCTGCTTCGTTCAACCCTGTCAAATGTTTTCTCTGGTCTGGCACCCGAATGATGCAACATTTCCCGTAAAAAAACATGCCTGAAACCCAAATGTATTTAAAAAAGTGGCTAAAATAACTATATCTCCCAAAATATTTTTCAACTGTGAAGCAGCCAAAAAGCAGCCAAAAAGACAAGAGCTTCTGATCAGAGACGTTGTCAGTGAATGCATGAAATGTGTTCTGGAACATTCCAATAGGCAAACAACATTCCCCATGTGTGCATAGAGCACCAGGGTCTGGCAATGGCAAGGCAGCAGTAACAGAGCCGGGACCAGGCTACTGCTCTTACAGAACCACAGCTGATATTTACTGAAATACTCTCAGAAAGCTTAAAGGGGCATCGCCCCCCAGAAAACAGACAAGGGAAGAGTCCGGAGAAATCTTAAGTTCTGAAGCCTTACAACATTCCTCATATCTTGAAGCTGTAATGTCTTATTGTTATTGTGTATTTTTTTATAATACATTATTATTAGTAATGTACGTTATTATTACATTGTTCAAGTCCCAAAAAATGGATGCTTTACTTTGCATATTTCCTCTTTAAGCTGGCTAATAGAGCACAGCTGTTAAAACCCGTTCTGTCTCTGCAACGAAACACCTGTGGTAAATCAGAGCTGCCACCTGAGAACGCCGCCTTGTCTCCAGTCGAAACTCATCAGCCGCGATCCAACCGAGGATGACAGCCGCACGCGGCCATGTGCCATCTCCAAATCACCAGGGCCGCGATAGGCTGCGTAGACCTTTTCCCGCTCAGCCAATGAAAGCTTTTGTTACTGACCGGGTTCCTACTAGCTTCTACCAGCACTATTGAACCAACTGAGAAATGACATTAGCCTCACGTCAATAGACTGAAACTAGTGGACCAGTTCAGTAGGCTGGTGAGGTCACAGTGGGTATACAGTAGACCTATGGATTGATGGGACGGCTTTGGACCGGCATTGTCTCTGTGTCTCTTGGCGCTATCGACCGCTGTCACGTGGGCGGATTTACGTCAGGAACACAGTCTGTGTTTGCAAATGTGCGCAGGTGCGCTAGTGTGTGTGTGTGTGTGTGTGTGTGTGTGTGTGTGTCCGAATGTGTGCGCACAGTATTGTGTTTGCACAGCTGTAACAGCTCTTTCACCAGGGTGCCCCCTAGGATGTCTGCCCACAGGGCTATTGGATCGGCTCCGCTCTGAGGACACGTTCCCCAAACCATATTTGAAGAATATATTCTAAACTCCTAACTGGGCCTAACTGACCACTCAGCAGGTCCTGAACGCGGTTGGCCGGCTTCAAGCCGCGCCATATGAAAATGAAAAGCACGGGTATAGCATGGCATGACCTGGGCATTTGAAATTGCCTCAGAGCACAATTTATAAATGTATGAGACACTATCCTGAGTCCATCAAGCGAGAGTGAATGTACATTATTTCAGGCTGGACTCTCAGGGTGACACAGCAAGTTCAGTTCCTGCCATTTTGAAAGAGAGGCTCAGTGATACTGTCTGTTTCACTGAGGATAAGCGCAATGGAAGTTACCGGACTGAGTAGGTTCGTTTGGATTGAACTATGGGTCGTAGATTTATGGCTGTAGTGTGACCTCTGTAGTTGGCTGGGTGGCAAGATCACTTGGCGAATAGAAAGAGTGTTGCAATCCTCACACTTCTTTCCAAGCAAGCTGGAAAATCATGACATGACTTTCCAAGCAAGCAAGCCAAATCATGACATCATCGATATTCACTTCCCAATTGTTTGAACTGTAGTTTGGACCCAAAAAAGGTGTTTTGATACCTAACAGGTTATTAACTGTGGCCACTTGCATATTGGTATGAATTTGGTGATGTTGTGTATTAGGTCAATTGAAAGAGGTCCTCCTAAAGCTTATCATTTGTGAAGTTAGTTATGAACAGAGCTCACCATGATTTTGTGACTTCAATGTCCTGCAAGATGCATTTTTCTACTGACTTTGAGATGTCTTGAGAAAAGTATAACATAATTGGCAAGATTAAACAACTAAGCAGCTAATGAAAACATATTTCTTTGCATTATGTTCAGCAGATTCTTAGACTTCCCAGGGAACTTATTATACAATATAATCCTGATTCAATGTGTATTTAGAGTTTTGCGGTTGTAGAAATCCAAATTATTCAGCAGTGATTTCACTGTAATTCAGTGTTCCAAACATATTCCTCTCCATTTCTCTGCTGCAGATGGTCATGGAAATAAAAGAGCCGAAAGAAAATAAGATACCTATTTCAAAAGAAAACGGAGAAGTCAAATACTGGAATAAAAACTAACAATTAGTGCAATATTGTCAAAACGATACGATTTAGCGTCAAAGGTGATATCAGGACGAGTGACTACAGACTGTTTTCTCCTCATCACGGACTCGCTCCACGGACATATTCCCCTGCATAAAAGCCACATATAAGATACTTTCCAGAGGCCTAACCACAGAACCAGT
The DNA here is from genome assembly GCA_016801105.1 of Esox niger. NCBI lineage: Eukaryota > Metazoa > Chordata > Actinopteri > Esociformes > Esocidae > Esox > Esox niger. The sequence goes on from JACXGJ010017488.1 coordinate 5,647, forward strand.
GCATTTCGCTCTTATTGCATCACATCACATAATGCAACACCAGAAGATCTGACAGGAACCTTTTCTGCAAATAATTTGGCGGCCCCCAAATCATATGGGATTCAGTGACCCATCAGAGGTAGAAGGTTGATGAGGGCTGGAACAAACAAACACAAACACATGCATGGACACCCGCATGCATGCGCACACAGAGAGAGAGAGAGAGATAAAGAAAAAGGGAGAGAGGGGGAGAGAGAGTTTAGCTAAAAACAACACTAGCATCTGTTCACTGTTGCAAATGGCACCGGTGTCATGAATGACACACACCGGGTTTTGTTCGGTCCGTGGTCCTTATCAACGCAGGCCACTGTCAACCTCTATCTGCCCTTATCTTACGCCGTTCCGTACATATAGTGAAGCTGGAGAGATGAGGCGACGACGATCGTCACTGACGATCGCTCATATTGCTCCCTGTAATTAGCCCATGCTAAAAACAGAAGTTTGAAATAAGGTGGGCAAGTTTGAAATGAGGGAAATTTGAGGGCAACAAAAATCATAGATTTTTGTAGTATTTATAATAAAAACAATGCAGGGCACATTATTTTATCAGACATTATGAAGCTATATAAAGTGTCATTCATAAGCGCTTGGACAGTTACACTGATTTTTCTGTTGTAATCCAGCACATTGGATTTGAAACTAAACAATGACAGAGCGGTTCAAGCCCAGACTGCTAGCCATTAAGTTGAAGGTATTTAGATCCGTATATCATGAACCGTGTAAGAATGACCGTCCTTTTCATTCATAGTCCCCACTATGGCCGTTCGACAGATTTACAGCCATTTGGTTGTTTCCGGGCAGATGATCCTTCAGAACTCATCCAGCTGCTGCCGTCAGCCGTGAAATCATCAATGAAGACATGTGAGTCAGTTCCAGTGGCGGCCATACATGCCCACAAACACAACACCCTCTCCACCTTATTTCACCAAATGAGCAGTTCTAGGTGCCTTCATTTCTCCAAAAATTGCATTTTGCCACAACACTGTTCCATGCCAATATTTGTCTCACTTGTCTACAGTACTTTTGTACAGAATTCTGCAGACTGTTACCATAAAAATGTTTTTTAGGACTTTCAGTTTTTTAGGCTAATTCTGTGAACGGCAGTAGCTGACACTTCCATGCCAACCTCCTGAAGAGTGTTCTTGATTGGTCTAGTCATTTTTTCTTTTTTTTTCTTTGTTATAGTGAACATTTATTGGTTATCCACTGCAGAGGTCATCCTTGCTCAGCCAGGTCATTTGCCACTGCTGAGCTTTCTTTCTTCTTCATAATGTACCAAACAGTTGATTTTGTCACGCCGTAATATTTTGGCTTCAACAATTGATTTATTCTGATATATCAACATCACAATGGCAAGCATGACTTACTTTGACAAACCAACTCCAACCGCAAATGCAAAGTCAAAAATCAGGACTAGAAATTGACAGCTCTCCTGTGCACACAAATAGGCATAACACATGCCGGCCTTAATAGAGACAGCAGAAAAACAAAGTATCCAGGTACCTTCAGTAACCTAAAATTGGGATACTATGTAGAGGACCTGGTGCTATTTCAAAAGGGTTAGTCCAATATGTATGAAAATACCACTGAATTCAGTTATGTCACTGAAACGCATAGTCACAGTATCTTATTAAATCCAAGTGCTGGAGTACGCAGGCAAAACAACCGAACTTGTGTGACTGTCCAAATACTTAGGGACTGTAATAAATGTGTTTTGGTTATCGCATCAATTCGTGAAATGTGTCTTGACATATTCATATTGCCCCGCAGAATGTGTGCCAAATTGTTACTCTATCCCGCGTCACATTGCATAACTTCAGACCAGGACACCAAGGACTCTGGTAATGCGCAACCATAGACGCTGCTCTGAAGAGGTTCAATTAACACCCGAAGGACATTATTAAGCAATACTTCCTGCCTCCAAAGTACCACCATTTGTTCATTTCAAATAGAATGTTCAGGGTTTCTCATGTTTCTCACGTGTTCTTAGTGAGATGATCGTCGAATTCGTTGGGCGCGCGAATGTACGTGTATTTCTGCCGGGTTGCCAATGTCGACGCCTGTGCGCAACCGAGGCGCGGTAACATACTGTCACCATGGCAAACCATCAAGACGCACTTGTGTTCAAGCCGATCTAAAGCAATCGTTGTATAGAAAGAAAGAAAAAAAAAAAGAAAGAAAGAAAGAAAGAAAAAATGAGGGAGCGATAAAATGGGGTAACAGAGATGAAGAGAATACGACTTGTAGAGATATTGGGAGATAAATAAACGGTATTATATTTTCTGCGTAAAAAAGCTTCAAGTGCTCATGCTGCCCATGCGTTTAGATGCTGTTGTTACTGCATGTTATTGTTTTTGAGTGTGTGTGTGTGTGTGTGTGTGTGTGTGTGCGCGCGCGCGCGCGTGTCTTTCTTTTCACTTCGGTATAGTACTCCACCTATTTTACTGACTATTTGACAAATATGCCACCACATATTAACAATTGCGCAAGAAAGTATTATTTGTTGTCTGGCAGTTTATCTATACTTACCTTGAAATACGTAGAACACTCGAATATTCGGATCCTAACAGAGAAGTCAATTCTTTCACCGCGCTCCTCCAATAATTTTCTTAAAATCTCTAGATAAAGTGAAGTCTACTCCAAAACAGCAAGTGGTCCGCGTTTAATCTCTCCCTCACTCTCTCTGTTCACCAACAACGCATTAACCGTTTGCGTCGTCCTTGCCAACACATTTGCCTAAGGCCCGCCTCATGCCCGCGTCGATTGGTATAATTCGTTGTGAGGGCGAGTCGCACATTCTACATCCTACTTAACTGGACAATATCGTCTGTCAATCAAAGTGGAGATACGACTGTGCCAAAGCTTTGGCTGCAGAGAGAGGAAGGGAAAGAGAAAAAGAGAAAGATTGCGAGACAGATAGTTAGAGTTAGGCATAAGGATAGAGGGAGAGATGGATAGAGAACTAGGGAGAAGGAGATAGTTGGAAAAAGAGATGAGGATGACAGCGAAGGATTGAGGAAGACAGAGGGAAGGATTAACAAAGAGGTAGAGATGAGGATGGAGAGGAGAGAGATATGAGAGAGATGAAAAGAAGGAGAGAAATGGAGAGAGAGCATACCAGCAGATGGAGGAAAAGGTTAATGTTGGTATTTTGTTACTGCAGGTGGGAAGCAAATTTGCATGCAGAGGCGTGTGGGTGTGTTTGTGTGTGCGTGTGTGCGTGTGTGCGTGTGTGTGCGTGTGTGTGGACATGGGAGTCAGAGGGCCATTTAATAGTGGTGTTGTGCTAAAGGGCTTTCAGCGAAGGTCACTCAGGACCCTGGCGGAGAAATGACCTTCGACCCAAGGGCATCCTCCGTCACCATCACACTATATTCCACGACACCAGTGTGAAGCCAAAGTCCTGTGAGACTTTCTCCTGGGGTGGAAACCGCAAATGTATATACACTCCCCTCCAAAAGCATTGGAACGGCAAGGCGAATTCCTTTGTTTTTGTTGGTCACTAAAGACATTTGGGTTTGATATCAAAAGATGAGTATGAGACAAGAGTTCAGAATTTTAGCTTTCATTTCCTAGTATTCACATCTTGATGTGCTAAACAACTTAGGAAAAATCACCATTTGAATTAGACCGAAGCATTTTTAGGTGAGCAAAATTAGAGGAACAAATAATCTTAAAGTAAATAACATTCAATATTTGGTGGCATAACCCTTTCTTGCAATAACTCACTCAAGCCTGCAACCCATCGACATCACCAAACTGTGTCATTCTTCATTTGTGATGCTATTCCAGGCTTTTACCGCAACTTCTTTCAGTTTTTGTTTGTTTCGGGGTGTTTCTCCCTTCAGTCTCCTCTTAAAGAGGTGAAATGCATGCTCTATTGGGTTAAGGTCAGGTGATTGACTTGGCCAGTCTAAAACCTTCCACTTTTTTCCCCTGATTAAGTCTTGTGTTTTGTTGGCAGTGCGCTTTGGTTCATTGTCCTGTTGCATGATAAAATTCCTCCCGATTAGTTTCAATGCATTTCTCTGTAAATTGGCAGACAAAATGTTTCTGTACACTTCTGAATTCATCCTGCTGCTACCATCATCAGTTACATCATCAATAAATATTAATGAGCCTGTTCCAGAAGCAGCCATGCAAGCCCAAGCCATGACATTACCTCCACCATGCTTCACAGATGAGTTTGTATGCTTCGGATCATAAGCAGTTCCTTTCTTTCTCCACACTTTGGCCTTTCCATCACTTTGGTAAAGATTAATCTTGGTCGCAACCGTCCATAAGATTGTGTTCCAGATCTTTTGCATCTTATTTCTGCACTTCTTTGCAAATTTCAATCTGGCCTTCTGATTCTTAATGCTGATGAGGGGTTTGCATCTTGTGGTGTGGCCTATTTATTTCTGCTCTCGGAGTCTTCTTCTAACAGTGGATTGTGATACCTTCACCCCTGCACTGTGGAGGTAGTTGGTGATGTCACTTACTGATGTTTTGGGGTTTTCTTCACAGCTCTCTCGATATTTCTGTCATCAACTACTGTTGTTTTCCTTGGCTGACCTGTTCGATGTCTGTTGCTCAGTAAGTCAGTAGTTTTTTTTATTTTTCAGGACATTCCAAATTGTTGTGCTTTCTATGCCCAATGTCTGTCTAATGGGTCTGGTCAATTTTCCTTCTTTTCTCAGCTTGACAATGGCTTGCTTTTCTCCCATAGACAGCTCTTTGGTCTTCATGTTGGTGTATCATCTTTAACAAGAAATGCAGTCTTTATAGGTTTAAACCAAGGATGTAAACTTAGACTAGTCATGCAGAGCTATTTAATGTTTGAACAATCAACCTAAAAGGCAAAACCTGGGCAACAAGAAACATCTGTGAGTCACATGTTCCAATAGTTTTGCTCACTTGAAAAATGGGTGGGTTCTAACAAAAGGTGGTATGTCCTGAGTTGTTTAACACATCTAGACCAGGAAATTAAAGCTAAAATTCTGAACTCTTGTCTCATACTCATCTTTTGATCTTAAACCCAAATGTCTTCAGGAATTTGCCTTACTGTTCCATTACATTTGGATGGGACTGTAGATGACCCACAAGCAAATGTCTCCATGTGAAGTGTAGAAATCTAGCAGAGCAAACATTGCTTCTTCACATGGATGGTTAGGTTTAATGTTAGAGTTAGAGTAAGGAATTATGGTTAAGGTTAAATTTTAAGGTTGTGGTGTAAAGTTAGCATTATATTTAAGTTTGTGGTCAGGTACTGACAGTAACTAAAACCACATTTGTTGGTTGACAAAAATATTTTGTCAACCAACATCATCATATCCCTTAAACATCATCATATCCCTAAACTTAAACATCATGCTATCCCTAACCTTAAACATCATGCTATCCCTAACCTTAAACATCATCATATCCCTAACCTTAAACATCATGCTATCCCTAACCTTAAACATCAT
>JACXGJ010017489.1:0-11131 GCA_016801105.1 Esox niger
AACCAAAATAAACCACAACTACGTGCACAAACATTCAACATAAGTAGGTTCCCCAATTGGAGGCAATAACGAACACCTGCCTCCAATTGGGGAAACCAAAGTACATAGAGGTGGCTAGAGCCACCTATTTAGGCCATGTCCTGGCTATGGCCCCAGCCAGCGCAAAGATGGCTAGGGGCATAGCCAGGACATGACACTCTGGTAAAAATTAAGAGACCACTGCAAAATCAACACTTTTGTTTTATTCTATAAACTACTGATAACAATCCTCCCAAATTCCCAATAAAAAAGTCAACATCAAATAATGCAAAGAAAACAAATTCATATTCATTTTTCAACAACAAAATACTAATGTTTTAACTTGGGAAGTGTGGTGACTTTATTCCACTTCTGGCACAAAAATTCAAGTAGCTCGGCTTTGTTTGATGGCTTGTGAACATCCATTTTCCTCTTGAAAAATCCAGAGGTTTTCAATGGGGTTCAGGTCTGGAGATTGGGCTGGCCATGACAGGATCTTGATCTGGTGGTCCTCCATCCACATCTTGACTGAACAACCTTCTTTGAAATATTTAGGATCCTTCCGGTGACACAATGTGCGTGTCTGCAGCATCGTAAGATAGATCCGCTGGAAAGATTTACTGATGAGAGTGACAACTACAATATTTTGATCCTGAAACGTAAAAGATAGATTCATGAAACATGAGTTCATCCGCTGGTCAAAGGAAAACGAATAAACATGACCCCTTCATTGGGACAAGATGTGAAACAAACTATTTTGGACATAAAGGACGGACCGCTGCCACATATATAACGTATATTGTTGTCACGTCACAAGGTAATATGTTAGTCCAGAAGGAAGATATGCTGAAATACATGATTGGAATACACTCACTCAGACCTTTTCATGTTAGTGTAATATTGGTCACACTGGCACGGTGGGTGCTTTTTCCCACAGTGGGGGTAGGTCACACCTCTCTGCCCCAATACCACCAGGGACCTGGTGCAGCTACAGTCCACCTGCTGCTCCAGGTTGGTGAAGTGGAAGTTCACTTCTGTCTTATATACAGTGTTCTTCGTCTTGTTTTTCCTGACACATGTTACAGGCATTGTTTTGTTATTGATTAGATTCCCTTTGATATCCAAGTGTAAACAGGTAGGGAACAAGCAGGGTGTGGGTCAAGCAAGGAGAGTTATTATCAGGCACACGGTCCCCTTCCCCCACTCATTATACAGAGACCGAGGAAAACGCAGCGATAGCTTTGTTCGCAGATGATATTTTACTTACTGTTAAAAATCCACTTCTTTCCATACCTGCACTTATGAAATGCCTGCATTAATATGCGTCAGTGTCTGGATACAAAATGAATCAGAATAAATCAGAGGCCATGATGATCTCAGGTACCTGGCCAACACGATTAAATAACAGGGTCTCTTTTTGCTGGTCCAAACAAGGGTTTAGGTATTTGGGAATTATTATTACATCCAACCCCGTTCAACTGTTAGATGCAAATTACAACAAATTAATTACACAAATAAAAAATGATGTGGTGCGATAGGAGGTCCTTCCCCTCTCTTTAATTGGAAGAGTAGAAGCCGTAAAAATTTACTTATTACCAAGACTCCTTTTTTGGTTCAATCCCAGGTAAGAGTACCTGCTCCCACTCTAAACATGTTGGACAAATTAATCTCAACATTTATTTGGCAAAAGAAGAGACCGACAGTCAGATTAAAATCCCTTCATTTACCCAAAGATAAGGGAGGTCTAGGTTTGCCGAATCTTAAAAATTATTACTGGGCTGCACAAATAAATGTAATTGTGGCATGGATCGGAAATGACCAGGAAGCAATATGGACTCGGTAGGACTCATTTAGGGGCATTTCCTTATCAATACTACCATTTATTAATACAAAGTAAATCAGTAAAATCAGAATAAAGAACGAATGGATAAAACATACTTTGACAGTATGGACAACAGTGAAAAAAATGCGCAGGGGACCAGAGTCGATCTAAAGGGCCATGTTGATAGTAGGAAATATAGAATTCCCACCTTCCGTGTGGTCAGATGGGTTTAAAGGTGGTCTGATAAAGGTCTCTGAGAAATTAATCAACTTTTTAAATAAACATAATTCAAATCATTTACTCAACTTCAAGAAAGATTTTACCTCCCATCAAAGGATTTGTATTGGTACCTCCAGGTAAGACATTATATTACAAGCCACAAGGAAAGGGAATTGGTCAGCAAAAACCCAAATGAAATAGAAGAGCACTTTATTAGTGATCTAGAGAGTCATTTCCCAACGAAAAAACTAAAAAAACAACATCTAATATATTTAAAAGGTTAATGACTGTCATTTCACAAAACATGGACAACAGTAAGGAAACATGGAAATTAGAATTGAATGCTATAAATGAATATTATACATGGATGGACATAAGGACAAGTTGTCATAAGGGAAATAGTGGTCAACTGTGAAAATTATTTGACTGGAAGATTTTTTAATAATCCCTTATCATCTCTTCATATGTGTAAAACCCCAATATGGCATTATGTTGGCGAAAATGTGCAATTATTGGAGACACGACACACATTTTATGGGATTGTCCGGCAAAACAAGGATTCTGGAGACTAAGGAGCAAAGCCGAATGGACGCGAATTAATTCTGTTTCACCATCAGACCAACCGACAGTAGTCTCGAGATGGAGTCTCTTATGGGATCCTGGAATTATGGACGACACTAGGAACTGACGTGAGCTTTCATAATCATTGATTCATAGAGTTCTTAAATGTTAATTTCCCAAAATGTGTCGTACCTAACCATTGAATGAAGCTGGAACTTATCAAGGAAACCTGTTCACCTTCCTCAGTAATAGCCAAGCTTATTTAATTAAATATTACATGTAGTTTGAAAAGCACTTTGATGATATATAGCATGTTTTAACAGGCATTCGAAATAGCCTGTTTTGTTCTTTCATGCTTGAACATGTTTTTATAGGTATTCAAGAAATAGCCTGTTTTGTTGTGCTTTGTCATGTTCACTATGTACTTTGGAGTCAAACGTATTTATCGTGTTGATGATAATGCGCGAGCACACGTTGGCACATCTAACCCTAGTGATGAATTAGAAATTGCTACATTGATTTTTTAATCTGGTAAAATTGTCTCATGGTTTAAAAGGTTAAAATATAGTTTTCTCTCTCCTTATATATTGTATAAATTGTAGAATGAAGAATCCACATGGTGATAATTAAGAAGTCATGCTGTGTCCCCTGAGGAATGAATAGTTTCCACCAAGTTGGAATGTGTGTGCTCTCTCTTTCTATGCCTCCTCCCAGGACGACTGATAAGACAAAACACAGAGAGTAATTACTTTTTAAATTAGGTAAAACGCATGGCTTTCCATATACACTGAATTTGGTTCTAATATGTTACAATTTGGTTTTAGACAAAACATTGAGTATACAGTCTCATGTAAAATTATGAAAAAAGTGTGAAAAACAACCAAAGCGTGTTTATTACCAATAAAATGTGACGTTTTATCATAAATGCTGAATTGAGTTTGGTTAAATAATATAGTTTATTTTTGTATTACCAATCATTACTGGGATAATACTTGTTTTAAAATAGATACATGATACTTAATGGAGTTTAAATTCTAAGATGGTAAATTGACTCTTTCTACATCGCCATTCTTAAGAGTTTTCTTAATTTCCACCCTAATGTTGAGTGGCTGTGTAGATAATGATAAGCACATTTTTACAAACAGCAAAAAATATTAGATGAGTTGGACACTAAATCTAAATCTTCAGTTAATGAATGATGTTGGCAAAATTGAAAGGATAGTCTGAGGACCATGTCAGATTTTTTTATGTTTGGGAATTTAAATTCCTTATACTTTAAACAAAAGATTTGGCCTTTATGGCCTACAAACAACTGGGTAAAATCCTGAACTCCAGGAATGGGGGCAGACCCCCTGGGATGGCCTCTATCTGCTTTTCCCATTGATTCATAGTAGCCTATTACTGAGGATAAAAGTTGAGTGTTCAGACTGGTCTCAACTGTGGTAATTTCACCAACACAAGCATATTCAGTTTTGGGATAATCAAACATTAAGTTAAAGCTAAATAATTTTCCTCTCATTTGCTTTAATGTTGACATGTATGGTTTTGAAACCAATTGTAGTGAGGGTAGGAATAAGAAATTATTCCCCATTGTTTATGATAGTCATTTTTGTAAATAGAAGACGTGGTCAAAGAAGATTTACAAAAGTTTAGGTTTTGGCTGACACGATTTGGAATAGAAGTTGGAGGATTTTACTTATATGTAGAAGGTTAAACAAGACATAGTTTTTGTCACAAGGTAGTTTGGTCATTGCCTGTAGAATTTTGGTGCAGAGGATATGCTAATAAAATCACCCTGGTGGTATACTGCTAGAATTGGGCTGGAGGTTTTCTCTCCTACAATTTGGTTGTGCAGCTTATCACCTAGTGGGCAAACCAATTTAGTTAGGCATATGCCAAGATGCTACAGGAAGCATCTTATAAATGCATGAAAGCCAAAATAAGAATTTGAGAGCTGTTTAGCTCTGTAAGACAAATTTGTTAATGGGTTATATGGTTTATAATTATTTTACACAAGTGACCATGTTGACCATGTGATGTCTTTGATTGTGTTAGTTAATGTTCATGTTTTTAACATGTTAGCTTTTGTTTTGATGAATATACAGTATGCAACTCCATATCAAATGCATTCCAGATCCATCCCTATAACCAATTCTCTAATCTTCATGTCTGTCCCGAAATATTAAGTCTTATCTGCTGCACCCGCCACACTTCTGCCCAGTCTTTCCCGAGTGGTACATGGAGTTCTGCCACACGGGAAAAGAGGGGATGATAGTGAGCATAGGTAAACTTTGGTTTGCCCCATGGCTCCGAAAGGCATGTGTGAAAATTTGCAGAGAATGTCAAATATGTATGGTAAACAATCTCCTTCTGCTCCCGTTTCTCTCTTCTTCCACTCTCTTTCATCTCTCCCTATGCTTTTCTCATCCTTTCACCACTTCCTCTCCCCCTTTTCTTTTCCTTTACTCTTTTTTCTCTACTTTCTCTTAGGAAGTCTCTCCCCAGACTTCTGGTTGCATTCTTTTTGTTCATGGATCAAAAATGGACAGAATCTAATGTCTTCCTTGTTTCCCACCACTTTCCTCCACTCCTCTCCTGTATAATACGTGTAAATATATTGTTTTGCAGGAAAGCTTGGTGTCCTTTTATTATTTAATCCAATAGATTTTGGATCTGGTGGGTATTGGATTTAATGTCTTATACTTATTACTTTTACTTACTGGCCGTGAATCTCTGCAAGTCATCTTCATTCAGTGTCTCACAGCTGTCTTCTGCATGTCACCATGTCATCCTACACTAATGCTGGGTGACTTTGACAATCATGTTGAGTCAGACAAATGACCTTTTGCCACAGAATTGTAGTCTCTCCTAGATTGTTTCAATTTCAGACAGCATGTACAGTTTCCCACACAACAAAGGACATGTCCTGGACCTTGTATGCTCAACAGGGTTCTCCCCCTCCGGTCTGTGTGTCCTGGACCTTGTATGCTCAACAGGGTTCTCCCCCTCCGGTCTGTGTGTCCTGGACCTTGTATGTTCAACAGGGTTCTCCCCCTCCGGTCTGTGTGGCCTGGACCTTGTATGCTCAACAGGGTTCTCCCCCTCTGGTCTGTGTGTCCTGGACCTTGTATGTTCAACAGGGTTCTCCCCCTCCGGTCTGTGTGTCCTGGACCTTGTATGCTCAACAGGGTTCTCCCCCTCCGGTCTGTGTGTCCTGGACCTTGTATGCTCAACAGGGTTCTCCCCCTCCGGTCTGTGTGGCCTGGATCTTGCCATCTCTGACCATCTTGCCATCTTGTGGAATGTAGGCATCCCTTTAACCAAGCTTCAGCAGAAACGTACACTTCCGTATTGAAACATGAAGTCTGTCGACACATCAGTTCTAATCAGACTGCAGACTAATAATGACCTTCCTGTGTTGAGGAGTTGGTGTCTCACTATGACTCCTCTCATTCAGCCTTGATTCTGTTGATTCTTGAGTCTAGTTCTCTTTGTCTGCTCCATGGTTTCCCCTGAGCTGCGTCTGATGAAGTCTACTACTTGTCAATTGGAGAGGCTTTTTAAAAGGTCTGGTCTCACAGTCCACTTGTGCCGCGTTTCCACTGGTGCTTTACCCCGGCACCAGGGTCACTCTGGGGATCTATGGCGCTTGGTTGGTGTCCGAGGCGCATCGAGATGACTGGGAAGGTGGAGGTGGAGGACGTGTGAGAAGAAGAAGACGGAGTAAAAGAGGAATAAAACCCAGAGCACGACGACACCTCCTCCTTGTCAAACCCAGACCAGGACCAAGACTAAGACCAAGATCAATATCAAGACCAGGACAAGGACCAAGACCAGGATCAATACCACAATCAGGACAAGGACCAAGACCAGGACCAAGATCAAGACAGGACCAATTCCAAAACAAGGACCAGAACCAGGACCAATACCAGGACTAGGACCAAGACCAGGACCAGGATCAAGACCAGGACCAAGACCAAGACAGGACAAAGACCAGGATCAAAACAAGAACCAGGACCAGGACAAGGACCAGGATCAATACCAGGACCAAGACCAGGACCAGAACCAAGACCAACACTAAGACACCCCTCAGGCTGAAAGAGAGATGTTCCTGTCAAAAACAGTCCAATCAAATAGTCCTCGGTGGCATAACCCAAACAGGGCAGGCGGTCAGAACCTAATGTCACGGGTACGATGCCCCCAGGCCCCACGGAGCATGGCGTCTCCCATGTTGGGACATAGCCTCTACGTTCCACCTGTTCATCAAACCGGCGATACAGACCGTCGTGCAGGAGATGACAAACCATGAAGGGGTCTCGGAAATACGGACACAGCTGGAAGGCGATGGACGCGATCGACCTGCGTGCCTACAAAGGGCTACTGATCCTAGCAAGTGTATACTTGGCACACACGTCACGTGTGACAATATCTTCACCTGTGAGGTCCTGACCAGGCGCTCTATTTGCAGTGGTCTCTTAATTTTAACCCTTCAATTCTTCACTCAAAACCTTCCTTTTTGACTTGTTTGGAAAGGAAAGAAAAAGATTCCGTGGTCTCTTCATTTTTTACGGAGCTGTGTATAACTTAGCATATACACTTAAATCCGGACCTTTTTGGACACTGACACCATTTTCATAACTTTGTTTCTGTACGCCACCACAAAGGATTTGAAATGAAACAACCAAGATGCAATTGAAGTGCAGAATTTCAGCTTTATTACAAGCGGTTGAACAAAATGATCATATGAAACATTTAGGTATTGCAACCATATTCATACACAGTCCCCTTATTTCAAGCACTCAAATGTAATTGGACAAATTAGGCCTTTACTGCAGCTGTCTTCAGTGGATGTTTGGTCAAGGGTCTTCCTGTCTTAAGTTTTGTCAGCAAGTGAAATGCCTGCTTGATCAGGTAGAGGTCAGGTGATTGAGTCTTCATTTCATGCTACACTTGGATAATGATATGCCTACCTCCTGGAAAGTGTTCTTCACTTGGCTGGAAAGGATCATACAATCATCCACTACTGTTGTCACCTGGGAACATCCAGGTCTTTTGTGTTGCACAGCTTCCCAGTGTTTTCTTTTCTTCTCAGATAGTACTGAACAGTTTATATGGCCACTCCTAATGTTCCTGCTCTGTCTGATGGATTTTCTTTTTTTGCAGCCTAAGGTTGGCCTGTTTTACTTGCATTGAGGTCTTCTTTAAGGGCATGTTGTGGCTTCAGAGCAACGGCTTCCAAAGACAAATGTCACACAAGAATCAACTCGACCTTTTACCTGCTTAATTGATGAAGAAATAATGAAGAAATATCCTACACCTGTCAAATAAACAGCTTTTATGTCAATTGTCCGATTACATTTGGTCCCTTGAAAAAGTAGAGGCTACTTGGGTGACCCCCAATGATTGGCCAGGTTGCACTGGGGTTATCAGGGTCCTCCCCTGTCCAGCCATGGATATGGAGAGAAAAGGCTCCCGAATGGTCTGGGCCAAGTCAGGAGCCTCACGTGCCTCACAACAGACCCTGGACAGCATCCCTGAGGAGACTCTCCAGGAGTTGATCAATGAGCTGTCCTGGGATGTTGAGGACCGACACGCCAGGAAGTCCCTCTGGCAACGTTTGCGGTGCTCCTTCCAGAGGAAGAAGAGCGACACCACTGATGAAGAGGACGGCATGACCAGTGAAGGCTGCTTCACCTACCTGCATTTCCTGCCATTGCTTTTCAAATGATTTGCATTACAATCAATTTATGAGGGAAGGAGGAGCCATGTGGTACATCCAAAAGGTTGAACTCTCAGTTTTCTGTTATAGTCACTGAATAATTATTTGCAATCGCATTACTCTTCTATACCATAGAGGAAAAACAACACATCTTCATACATCTTCATGTATAAGCACACATTTTATGTAATGAAACAATTTGCCAGTTTTTTTTTTATTCATTTGATAACAAACATGGTTTAGTTATGCTGCCTGGTTAGCTAAAAGTCACTGAAATGTTGTAATTGTAATAATAGTTAAATGCAGTACAGTAGGCTATGACACATTTGGATGACAGGATGTGTGTATACATATTTTTCCTATATTTCTTTACCGTAGAAAGCCTAACTGATGTGTATTGATGTAAGTAGAGATTCTCTTTCCTTCGTCCCGTAGGGTAAGACGTTCAGTATCTGGGTTTTGTCTGACCTCTGTGACCTGGAAGTATACTTGTCTTACTTCCTGTTTGGTGAAGTGCATAAGGAGCACTGGAATACTGAGCCACGCACCGTGATGGGAATCCTTAACCCCGACCCCCTATAGATGGATATGACTGGTGAGGGGCCTTTCTGCCTGCTTTCACATATGTGTGTGTCAGTGGGTGTAAGTCATTTCCACCATCCAAGGCCTTCTTACCATCTCTCTCTCTGCCTGTCCTTTTCTCCAACCCCAGAATAAGATTAGTTTCCATTGTGCCGAGATGCAGTCATCTTTCTATGGAAAGGTCACAGGAAAGGTCAATGGGAAGACCAACAGCCTGAATGAACGACTCGGTCAGACAGGTTTCCACTATGATGGCCTTTCCTCACCAGCCTACACTGCCGGACTGTCAGTGTGTGTGAGTGTGTGTGAGTCTGTGTGTTCATTCTGGTCGATGAACCTCAGTGTGTTAGACGTGTGATGCTGTCTGGTTTGTGTGACTTTACGTCCTGTTTGTAAACAGGGCCAAAACTACTACAAATACGACTACATGTACTACTACAAATACCACTACTGTTACTACTACAAACACCGCTACTGTTACTACTACAAACACCACTACAAAAACCACTACTGTTACTACTACAAATACCACTAATGTTACTACTACAATTACCACTACAGGTACTAATACAAATACCACTACTGTTACTACTACAAATACCACTACTGTTACTACTACAATTACCGCTACAGGTGCTAATACAAATGCCACTACTGTTACTACTACAAATACCACTACTGTTACTACTACAATTACCACTACAGGTACTAATACAAATACCACTACTGTTACTACTACAAATACTACTACTGTTACTACTACAATTTCCGCTACAGGTACTAATACAAATACCACTACTAGTACTAATACAAATACCACTACTTCCGCTGCCATTACTACTACTTACATCACTACTATTACTGCCATTACTATGAATAACACTACTATTACTACTACTAACACTGCTACTGCCACTACTATTACCAGTACGAATACCACTACTATTTTTCACGGGCACAGGTAAGGATCCAAGCGCGGACTGGAGGTAAGGCGGCTCACATACCGGCGGTGAAGGCACAGACGAGCGGCAGGCAGAGTAGTCAGGGACGGGCAGATGGTCGGTAAACGAGCGGGTGGCAGAAGTACAGTCAGGGAACAGGCAGAGTAGTCGGGGACAGGCGATAGATCAGAATACCGGCGGGGAACAGAAGTACAGACAGGGCTCAGGCAGAATAGTCTGGAACGGGCGATCGGTCGGAGCACGGGAAGGCAGGACGAGAGTCTGGAAAACGGGAGATGTGGCATGTAAACATGAACCATTGATCTGGCAGGGAGAAGTGGCAGAGAGTTGTACTTGTATTGTGTGGTGATGAGGTGAGTGGAGACAGATGTGAGAACCGGTGTGTACTGGAACTCAGTAGCGCGGGCGCCGACGTGACACTATTACTGCTACTACCACCACTACTACCACCATATTGTAACCATGACAGCTCAGTGAAACTTAACATAATTACAATGTAATGGTCCCCCCTGACACTCTCACCCTTTCTCTCTCACCCTCTCTGCAGTATCAGTGCCAGAGCCTGCACTGCCGCACTGTGAGTGTGTGTGAATGTGTGTGTGTGTGTGTGTACATACTGTGTGTTGGTCTATAAACCTCTGTGTATTAGATGTGTGATGCTGTCTGCGTTGTGTGAATTTACGTTCCACTCTTCTCATGTCTAGGTCTTCATCTGGCTCCAAGAAGCCCACTCAGACCACCCTGAGGAACCTGTTTGTGAACGGGGCCCCCAGGCCAGGAGACTGGGTAAGACTGGGGGAGGAGGATGTCTTGGAGGGGTTGACGGGGGTTAACCAGCACTGCTCTTCCTCTATTAATGTGTACTTTGACGTTTCAGCCTTGGTGTCTGATGATGTGATTGGCTGCTCAGACGTCTTCATGGACTTGTTCTCCTTGCTGAACCCGGGAGCCCTTCAGCAGTATTAAACACTCCTGTCCCCTCTACCTCAGCACAGCTCAGTGATACAGTATTAAACACTCCTGTCTACCTCAGCACAGCCCAGTGATGCAGTATTAAACACTCCTGTCTACCTCAGCACAGCCCAGTGATACAGTATTAAACACTCCTGTCCCCTCTACCTCAGCACAGCCCAGTGATACAGTATTAATCACTCCTGTCCCCTCTACCTCAGCACAGCCCAGTGATACAGTATTAAACACTCCTGTCCCCTCTACCTCAGCACAGCCCAGTGATACAGTATTAAACAC
>JACXGJ010017490.1:0-11128 GCA_016801105.1 Esox niger
CTAAAGACCCTCGCTGTCCGGACCATGGCTACACTGGCCTGTGCTAAAGACCCTCACTGTCAGGACCATGGCTATTTCATTAGGCAATTGCAGTTTCAGAATCCGACCCTTTAAAAAGCCAGTGTTCAGAGTGAGTTCACTGACCCGGAGAATGATGAAGCCCACAAAAAATGCATGATACGAGTTATAGTTCACTTTCAGTTCACTCAGAGGGTAAAAGCCAAGTTGACCATATTTACCCCCCTTGAATAGTATTTGAGGAGAGCATCTTCTCAATAACATGGGATCGGATTGGATGGAAGCCTTGACGCCTCATCTCCTGTTTTCCTTTCATCCCTCATCCACTCTTACGTCTTCTGCACAGTTTTGCTCTTGTTCTGAGAAGCTGTTGGCCGCAAAAAGGTGTGTTGAGAGCCGTAACCTCTGCCTTAACATCTCTTGAGGGTTACAAAATGGCCGCACATTTCTCTGTTGTCATTTGTCTGTGGGTGGTAGTCTACTGGAGGGGCCAGTGGGGTGGTGTGTAATTGGGAATTAGAAAGCAACTTGAGGCAGACAGGGTCCCAAATCGCACCCTATTCCCCACATAGCAAAATCTTTTCAAGTCAAGCGAGCCCTGTGTTAATCAGGTGTCGCTTGGCACGCGGCCGGGAAGGAGTAGACGGGCCAAATCAATAGGAACACATCCATCCATCGCACTCCTGGTCCATCCTGCTTTCGACAGTAAGGTCCGAGTGAGAGGTGAAAGATGACGGGGGCACCCGTAAATCACTGCGGACGGGGGGTCGGACAGAGGGGTCATCAGAGGGGTCAGGGGGCCCTGTCGCAGTGAGGGATGGCTCAATATCACAAGGAAAGTCAGCGGGCAGGATGAAATTGTCACGGCAATTTGTATGAACACTGGCCTCATCAGTCCAAGTGGGTGTCTGTACAAAGCATTTTGCTTGTACACAGCTGAAAGAACCTGTTCTCTGGTTTGCTACAGTCACTTGTGAAGGTGAAGTACAACTAGATCTTTGTGATCATTTTAGAGAATCAGTACTAACATTAAAACCTAGTGATAGTTTGGTCTCAGAAGATATTTATTGGGTATTAATATACGGCCTTTACATCGCAGTTTTTAGGGGCCTTGATGATAATTAAAAAATGTTCAGGCTGTTTGTGCAGAAATCAGCTAAATGAACATGATTGCATTACGTTCTTATAAACACAGTTTGGTTGTGAAACATAGACATGGACGTCTGAGCATTTTCCTCATACAGCTCAGTAAAAAATAAGAGACCACTGCACCGTTTTCATTCCTTTGAGGTAGTCTCTTAATTTTGTTCCTCACTCTCCTTTCCTTTTCAACTTTCTTGGAAAGGAAAGAAAAAGCCGTGGTCTTTTTTTCCAGAGATGTATGTTTCAAGTTTCTTGTGTAGCCTGGTAAAAATAGAGTATGATGATGTTTACATTATCCTCTACAAAAATACATATATGACAGAGTCTTTAATATTATCGGCTAAAGAGATGCATCATTTTATATGAAATGAATTACTGTACATCGTGTAAGGAGCAAATGTGTGGCATTTAGTTTTTTGTTTGTTTCTGTTCCATGTTCATTTTGTAAAGCGTCTTTGGGTCCTTGAAAAGCACAATATAAATATAATGCATTTTTATTATTAATATTAAGTACTCTACCCAGTGATTGCAAGCCATGGCAATTCAGGATTTTCAGTGGCTCCTTACATCTCTAGTTTATATTGGCTTCTTACAATGAATTTTGGTTTAGTTTAAGCTTAAAACAGGTGTACATCGTAGTTTATGGCTTGTCTTTATTTTGTGACTAAATACTTTTTTATACTACACTTTATTGAAGGAAGTGATGTGTTAGCCAGCTATGTAAGTTCTGACATTGACTAATCCTGCAATATAGTTTTTGTTTTATTATGGTTTGATACATTTGGTTTGATGCTGGTTTCAAACCCATGCTTTAGCTGTACAGTGGATATAAAAAGTCTACACCCCTGTTAGAATGCCAGGTTTTGTGATGTAAAATAAAGAGAAAAAGATAAATCATGTCAGAGCTTTTTCCACTTTAAATGTGACCTATAACGTGAACAATTCAATTGAAAAAAAATTGAAATCTTCGAGGGGGATAAAAAAATAATAATAATAACAATAACTTGGTTGCATAAGTGTGCACACCCTCTTATAAATGTTCAGAATTAACAAATCACATTCAAACTTATGTTAACTTGAAGTCATTACACACCTGCCATCATTTAAAGTTACTCTGATTAATCACAAATAAAGTTCAACTGTTCTAGTAGGATGTTCCTGACATTTTCTTAGTTGCATCTCAGAGCAAAAGCCATGGTCCACAGAGAGCTTCCAAAACATTAGAGGGATCTCATTGTTGAAAGATGGTCAGGAGAAGTGTACAAAGGAATTTCCAAAGCATTAGATACACCATGGAACATAGTGAAGAGAGTCATCATCAAGTGGAGAAAATATGGCACAACAAGGATGTTATCAAGAAATGGATGTCCCTCCAAACTGAATGAAAAGCAAACATCATTTCTCCCAAAAGCACGTGGGAAAATGTGTTATAGTCTGATGAAACAAAGGATGAACTTTTTGGCCATGATTCCAAAATGTATGTTTGGTGCATAAACAACACTGCACATTACCCAAAAAACACCATACCCACAGTAAAGCATTGTTGTGGCAGCATCATGCTTTGGGGCTGTTTTTCTTCAGCTGGAACCGGAGCCTTAGTCAGGGTAAAGGGAATTATGAACAGTTCGTAATACCAGGCAAAAATCCTTCAGGCGTCCATTATAAAGCTGAAGATGAGGAAGTTCACCTTTCAGTACGACAACGACCCAAAGCGCACATCCAAATCCACAAAAGCATGGCTTCACCAGTAGAAGATTAATCTTTTGGACCTGAATCCAAATGAACATCTGTGTGGTGATCTGAAGAGGGCTGTGAACAGGAGATATCCTCGCAATCTGACAGATTTGGAAAGAAGAGCCATGTTAATAGGCTGTAATTAAATCAAAAGGTGCTTCAACAAAGTATTAATTACAGGGTGTGCACACTTATGCAACCAGGTTATTGTGAGTTTTTCATTTTTCCCCTTCAAAGATTTCAGTTAGTTTTTCAATTGAATTGTTCACATAATAGGTCACATTAAAGGTGGAACAAGTTCTGACATGATGTAATTTTGTCACATTTTTTTACTTCACAAACACCTGGCATTTTAACAAGGGTGTGTAGACTTTTTATATCCACTGTATAAATTGCACTGGAAATCCGTATTTGTTTTTTTATGTCTCATGTGTGAATATAATAAGCAACTGAAATTACATTTTTGGGTAATTTGGATATTATTTTACTGATTGCTATTTTTGACAGGTTACTTTTAACAGATAACATGTAGAAAGGAACAGACCCAACCCTGACTATCAAATTGCACACTGATAGAAAGAGATTTTTCTGAGGCCAAACAAAGTCCTGCAGGCCTATATACATAAACCCTGTATACATATTTAGAAACTAAATAAATATTTTCGGAAACTAACTGAATCTACACTGAACCAATACAAAAAAACTATTATGACCCTGTTCCTATAAAGGCCCGTACTACACAGAAATGTGTGTAATCTTGGACATGAAAGATGTTCTTTTCATGGAGATATATCATAAAAACATACACAAAGGTAGGAATGTGCAAAAAAACCTTTAGCGTATTAGAGTGTCATTCTACTGGTTATTGTTCAGATGAGTAATTCTCGGGATTTAACACTGCTCAATTTGTATGGTACGTTGTACTGAGAGCCACTCTATTTAAAACGATAGGCATGCACTAACGCTTTATTCCTTCTATTAAGATAGATAGGCAATGCTTTGAAGATCCTATTAGCCCGTGCTTTGTAGATCCTATAAGCCAGTGCTTTGTAGATCCTATTGGCTTTGTATTTTTACATTATATTACTATCTAGAATGTATCAATGTTTCAATAAGTGCCCTTTCTGACAGCTTTGTGCTCCCTAATGGATTCATCAATACTATTACGGCTCTTACCGGGTGTGTATAGATCAATGTATGGATTTCATAATCGCTTGGTCATATAGCTCATAATCAATAGTTCATGTGAAGGAGGTAGTGATTTATTCTTCTTGGAGATGAGATACTGCGAAACAAACTATGGAAATTGTTTCCAGGCTACAAGTTTCCATTTTCATTTAGATAAACTTCTACTCATAAGAGACTGTGTTGGACCACTATAAAAGTCTGTTCCTAAAGAGCATCCATTCATACTCTTAAAGAAAAGAGGAGAAAGAGAGAGGAGAAAAACCAAGAGAGAGCAGAGAGTGCAGTAGAAAGAAAATGAGTGAAAGAACCAGTGTAATGACTTGATTGGGCCACAGTGGAGACGATAAGCTATTGTTCGCCTGCTCCACACAGAGAAGAAGAGCTGGTGCAGTAACCTAGTTAGGCGTTCTCCTGTACTGTGCAGGGAGTGATAAGATATGGTAGAATGAATGTAACAGGCCTGTTGTCCAATACGAACACATGTACTATGGTGTCTTTTTCCATTGGAAACCTCAGCACCTGGGGGTACTTTATAATGACCTCAAATGGGAGTTGATGGTCCTTCTTTCCATCTGTCAGAAGGACAGTTTTAGGTCCTTC
Organism: Esox niger; assembly: GCA_016801105.1. Taxonomy (NCBI): domain Eukaryota; kingdom Metazoa; phylum Chordata; class Actinopteri; order Esociformes; family Esocidae; genus Esox; species Esox niger. Next base: position 4,684 of record JACXGJ010017490.1, read on the forward strand.
TGTCCTTTCTAGCTGTAAGATCATTTTTTCTGGAATGGCGCATTTAGAAAGTGTTCCTTCCATTTCCTACTCACTGATCTAAGAAGTATTTTCTATAATCAAACATGTTTGTGCTAGCACATGCAAACAGAACAGAGCCCAACAAATTAAGACAAATGTGCCTGTGATGAAAAGTTGGTTCTGAAATAACAATGTTATAACAAAGATAAATTGTTCTAAAGTGCTTTTGTCTGATCATAATAACCCACTTGCCTTGCATCGTAGATAATTTTCTGTTGCTGCTCAAATAAAGAGATGTTCTGGAAATATGGGTAAAAGTGAATGGGAAAAGCTTTTTTTCCCGTTATGTGAAAATGATTGAGAATATTTGTCTTCCTTTGTTCTACAAATGTGGAAGGTTTTAAAATCATTTAGAAGGATGCTTGGGGGCTTTAACACTGTTTCCTCACTTAACTACACTACCCAAAATTCCATTCATCCCTGTTATTCTGACACAGCCAATCAGATTGCCAGGATGCTTATCCTCTGCCGCTCATTTGCTGTGCTCTGAAAGAACATTGCCTCAGTCAACGTGTGACCAATTCCATATTGACCCACTAGCCCTTACACTAGGGCTACATAATCTTATTCCCGGATTGCAAAAACACCTCTGATTGAAACACTTGCACTATCGTTCAGACCTGGGACACCAGCTACTGTACGTACAACAACTAAAAGGTAAAAAGAAAAAGAAATGTTTTCGGCCCTCCTGGAAAGGGATTGGGCAGCCCTGCCAGGGTTGTAAAACTCATCAAGGATGTCCTAGTGTCTGCTGGCTTTTGGTCTTTCCTTTCAGTCTGTGTCCAATTAGAATCTAAAGAAAGAGAAGGGGAGAAAGTTCCTAACTCATGTGATCTTAAAGAACCAAGGGAAAGGAAGGAGCAAAAACCTGCAGACACTCAGTGGAATGGGTTGGACACCTGTGCCCTTGTCTATTCCATTGATCTGATCAGATAGGAAAGATGTCAGCAAAACACTGAAACCCTTTATCTCCACCTCTCCAGTCATTTTAGATCAGATGGCTTGGAGGTATGATTTGGGAATAGGAATGTTTGTTTGTCTGGTTTGGAATGGACTTCGTTGCAGTTGGTGAATGTCAGTCGGTAAAGAATCAGAAATCAGCCGCTGACTGCAAGACAGTCGATGACAAACACACCGTTGTGCGTGTGTGTTTTCTACTTTGTTATATATATCCCATTCTTATTTCACCAGTGGAGGGTGTTGAGCTGACAGACCCTGCTGACGTGCTGGACAGGCACAGATGCCTGGTGGCCCTGGCGGCTCTGCGACATGCCAAATGGTTCCAGGTTGGCTCTCAGTTCCTACTACCGCTCCATTGTTATTGTAGCATTACAATCACACGACAATGAATGAGTAAAAAAAAGTCAATCAATAAAGTATTCAAGACATCAGGTTCATCATCTGTAGGCTACAATTGAAGATGTCCATATGCTAAAACGACAGTTCTCTCATCCATAAATGAGCCATTCATTGAATCTCTCACTGGTCTTCTGTGTGGTGCAATAGCGTCCCTCCAGAAAGATTGAGAATATTGTAATGCTATAAAAGCAATTGTTAATTACTTCGATTTCTTTTGGAACCTGCCTGACTGTCATAAATGTCAAAGCATCCCTAAACACCCTAAACCTTTATTTGGACACTAAACTAACAATTCCTCACGTGTCATTCAATAACTTCAAGCTTGTGACAATCTTACGTCATTATTCAAAGGGAATCTGATCTCAAGTTGGCAAATTATCTATAGCCGGTAACCAAACTTGTACATTATGTAGGCTGCTTGTGTACACTCACAGACAGGACATGTAGCCCTCTGGTTTCGTGAAAGTTCAAGCGTCCGTGTCCTAGACTCACGTCTTTGTCTGTCTCTTCCTCTCCCAGGCCAGAGTAAACGGATTGAAGTCGTGTGTCATTATCCTCAGAATCCTGAGAGACATGTGCAACAGACTACCGGCCTGGGAGCCTCTCAAAGGATGGGTGAGTCTCGCTACGAAACAGAGAAAAGGTGGACCGGTTTGCTCACCTATTATATATCCAGTAATACTAGGGAAAAAAGGATTCAGAGAATTTCCTGCACATAGGTACTGTTGAATTCTCCAAAAACAGTTCAAAAGTCGACTGGTTTTTGTGTTACCATAAGCTGATGTGATCTCTGACTTGGTATTTCTCCAGCCCCTGGAGCTGATCTGTGAGAAGGCCATAGCCACGTGTAATCGGCCGCTGGGGGCAGGGGAGGCCCTCCGTAGGGTCGTGGAATGTCTTGCCTCAGGAATCCTCCTTCCAGGTACCATACTGGACGTACCAACATGTCTCTGTATGACCATGAGACTGAATGTGTTGCATTAGAACCAGGTTGTAGTACTTGTTCAAAGATGTTTGTGATGGGAAGTAGTATTACATTTCCATCTCTGTGTTACAGAATGCCTTTTTTATTTTGCTGTATATTCATTCTATTTTTTCTATCAACTGAAAGATCTGTTTTATAAAACGTGTATTTCGTCACTTTCCAGGACCCTAGCTGTCGCATCATATGTCCATGACAGTTGCGTTTGTTAGGGCAGGTGTACCATATCTGGGTCGGCGTACTGTGGGAGTGTTGCTTTTGTCACTTTATTTTGACCCAGTAGGCTACTTATGTCTTGCTACCCAAAGCACAGACCAGTGTATGTAAGCGAAGTTAAACGGTCTTTACTCCCACTCATCACTCACTGAGCACTCCGCTCTGGACTCTCAAAAAAAAAAAATCCCGCTACCTGAAAACCGTGTACATTCTCACTCCATATTCAGTTCATACATAAAAACTAAACCCAATAACAAACACTGCTACTTTGGTAATTATTTAGTCTATTATTTATTTTTGAAGTAGGTTGAGAAAAAGCACTCAAGCCCTCAAAAGCAAGATCTGGGCTATGCCAAAATATAGAATTGTTATGGAGCAAACTGTTTAAACCGTTCTGCATTGAACTAAATCATACCGCTCCCCCGCATTATGGCATGTTTGCTTCGTTTAGAATGTCATCAAAATGCATGTGGATGGGCGCGTAAAGTAAATGAGTGATGTTGTGATTCTAGGATGTTTCTCAGTTATTCAGTTAATAATGGTACCCGGAAACCCAAAGAAATCGTTTGGGGTCAGGGTGGTGATGAGTGGACATAGGTGGTCATGTATCTTGTTTCAATGACGGCTCTTTGGAAAATGTTTTTCTGGAAGCAGCAGTGAAGTGATAAAAAAAGATTAATTGTTTCTGTATTGATATACATATATTTTAAGACAGCGAAGAAGTGACTTATGTATGTATTTACAAACTATATGAATGATACTACTTTGCTGCCTTTTGTGAATGGCTAATTCCACCAATCCCAGGGGGACCCGGATTACACGATCCGTGTGAGAAGGAGCCGACCAACACCCTGGCAGCCATGACTGATGAGGAGGCAGAAGCCATTACCTACAGTGCACAGGTAACAGCGTTTAAAATTTACTTCAGCTCAGTGTACACTGTCAATAAAGATACCTGGATTTTAACCCAGTCGTTAACTCTTACGGCCGTCGCATATAGCTTCCAGGTAGAAACTCCGTTCCAACAACCATCTGCACTCAGGTTCAGCAGATTGTTGAGAGTTGCTGGCCTGGGGGTTTCTAGCAGTCTAATCTAATCTGTAGCCTGGAGATTAGGCTCCTATCAGACAGGGAAACCGTTGTAAAGATGCTCTGCTCTTATCTGGACTGGGCCATGGACACACGCATACCTAATCAGTACAATCCATTGATCCAGGAGCTGAACTTGATGATGAGCGTGGGAAACCACTGCCATGGCCAACCATGAAGCATACCTCCGTATTAATGATGTGCATGGTCATTCGAATATTCAAGCTAAGTTAGTATTGTTTGTTAGTCAGTGACACTAGTGGCTCGCTCAGAAAGAACCAATATGTACTGTTAGCAAGTGCATGACTGTTAACTAATTCAAGGGAAAAATTGAATACATTTACAGAATTTTAAGTTCTAGATAAATATGAGTTAGGCTGTTGTTGAATCTGAATGCAGTTGGGAATGATGTGACACAGCACACTAAGCGTATAATATAAATGGAGCAACCAAAATATGAAAAAGTATAAATTAAATTAACAGTATTTTTAATAGTTTTGCTATTAGTTGTTGTTTGTTCATTTTAATCCAATAAATTAATATCAGCTTGCTTCACATTCTTTACATTTCACATGGGACAGCTTGATTGATTTACACTTAAAAAGAACAAACAACAACATAAGGAGAAAAAATTATATTATATATTGTACTTTATAAATTCTACTACTGTTTATATTTACATGGTTTATAAGCTAAACTTACTTCTCATATTTTTGTTGATTTGTATGTCACCCAATGTTACTCTATATTTGTTCTATATTCATGAATGGCCATGTCTGTACCAACCAAAACATGAAAAATCATAAATACATTAATAAAACATGTAAATATTAACGAAAACACAATTTCTACTAAATAAGATTGCTAATGTTGTTGTTTGTATACTGTGGTTACATAAACAGTTGCTACACCTCGTCCCGTTGTGTTGTGCATTATAATTTACAATATGTTCATCCTATAATAATAAATAAATAATGGCTTCAAGTTCTGTAGCAAAGTTTGGCATGGCTAATACCAGTGCTGTTTTGCCTTTTCTCACAATCTGCGTGCTTTTTCTAATACTAATGGCCATTGAGCGAACAGCACCAGCTTCTTTGCACATTACGTAATAGTGATAAGGTTGAACATACTGTATAATTGAAAAATTAGCTGGGTATTCCAGAAAAATATGATAATTTTAATATTAAAATAACTAAAGCCACGGTCTTCCTCCAGGACTTGTCCGAACAGCCGGGCACTTTTATTTTATATCTTTTTCAATCAGGAATGTCAGTCTGAGCCAACATGGAGGAAACGCCTGTTCACATTGCCTTATTCATAGCCAAGTTAGAGGCGCCCGCCCTGACAGGGATTTTGCTAGAACCCCTATGCCGATTACCCCTCTCCCCTTGGATGCCGCTAGCTCAATATGCGCCACCCAACCGGACCCCCGGCACATTCGGCCATGGCACGGCCGGGTCTCAAACCCGCAGCCAAAGTGAAATGTACAATAACTTGATAAAATTGTAGATGTGCCAGATTTAGTACTTAGGTTACACAATGTTTGGCAAAGATGCTGCAGAGAAATACTTATTGTAGCTTGCTGTATGTTTCTACTGGCAAATTGGCTGACTTCTCGGCATTAAATTGCTAAAATTCTTCTGTTTGAGTGTTGCCCTCCACCTACTTGTTTTCAGATTTTACATTTGGTTTTGTTTGATTGGGAACTGGGCTTTTCTTTGATAACTCCAAAACAGTCCAGATTTGTTCCTTAACCATTCCTGGAAGCTTCTGCAGTACGTTTGTGGTCATGTTGCTTCTGGAAGACCCTGTTCCTTTAATGTAGTGGCCGTTTTTGGACAGCTTTGAACATGAGTAAAAAAATTATATTGTCAGTATATTTTATGATACCTTGCACAAATTCAAGGCCTCAAGTATCAGAGACAACACAGCAATGCCATAACATTATTGCATCTATTCAATACTTCGAATGGAGTGAGGGCATACTTATCATTAGTGTGCGTGCGTGCGTGCGTGCGTGTGCGTGTGCATGCATGTGTGTGCCCCCAACTGATTCAGGTTAGAGAGATGGAGTGAGCTGCATGTCTGAGTGGATATTCCTGTTATCTCCTTTGTAGAAAGGTGAAACAGCAATCGCATGTCAATATGGTTAATTGTATTGTAACTGATACACAGCTTGATAGGATAGAGAGCAGCAACGCTTTGAATTCATATTCACTCTGTTCTGTTTCTTGAGCACCTCTATTGTATTTGCATTTGAGAGGTGTACTGTTGAGCTAATACCCTAGACACTGTGTGCAGACCGAAATACGTTCATTACTATTTTATTTTCTCAAATAAGTTGTTAGAAGCTAAAACAATTACAAATTTGTGCAGGCTAGGTGATACCACTTTTAATACGTTAGAAAACAAACCAGACAGAATTGAAATAAACTTAAAATAAGCCTACTTACCGACACCAGAAACAAAACAAAAACAATCCATTCCCAGCAGAGTTTAGAAAGACTCACCAAACCCCGGCGATAAGAAACAAATGTTCCTTCTAGGTACAATTCTCATATGGTGTTAATAACTCTTCCCAGCCATTGAATGCATTATCTACAGTGGATATAAAAAGACTACACACCCTCTTAAAATTCCTGGAGGTTGTGATGTCAAAAAATTAGACCTTTTTTTTTTTCCCCCACGTTTAATGTGACCAATAACGTGAACAATTCTTTGGGGGGGGGGGGGGGGGGG
>JACXGJ010017491.1:0-11128 GCA_016801105.1 Esox niger
TTGGGGAACCTATTTATGTTGAATGTTTGCACACGGATGTGTGGTTTATTTTGGTTAGCAGCCGTAGGCTACACAACCCAGTTATAGTGTCTGTTCTGAGTTTGTTCTTTTGTTTCTTTCTTCAATTAAAACATGGATTATTTCCAAAACAGCCGTTCTGCCTCTGCTTTTCTGTCCACATACCCCGGACACTATGACATGTATAAATCAATTTACTGTTTTTAAATTATTCTGTGGGCCACACAAAAAGGGAGTGGGGGCCGCAAAGAGGGGCTGCAAAAAAAGGAAACACAGGTGAACTCTGCAACACAGAAAGGCCTGGATGTCCATGGAAGACAACAGTCTTCGTAAGATCGTAGATCGTAGGATCCTTTATATGACAATGAATAATTCCCCTTCACAACATCCAGCCAAGTGAAGAACACTCTCTCAAAAGGTAGGTATATCATTATCAAACTCTACCATAGACAGAAGACTTCACGAGAGAAAATACAGAGGGTTCACCACAAGGCCCCAACGAGAGTTAACCATAACGGAGACCCCTCTGACCTTACGTTTACCTGACTCCGAAGACCTTTCCTGCCGGTAGACAGAAAAACCCGCAGGGGTGATGGCTGGGTCGGATATCATGGGTTCCAGCCAGTCTCGACAAATAAAAGCACACAACAATTTGCAATGTCTCGTTGAAAGTTAATCGGTGTGTGTAGTTTGTCCATTTTATTATTTTATTTGAATTATTCATTTATTGTCCAGGGATTGAGCAAGTAAAATGCCAAGTAATGGCGGATTACAGTATCATGCCAGAACTTTTCCATCTTTAATGTGACTTATAACGTGAACAATCCAATTGAAAAACAAACTGAAATCTTTGATGGGGAAAAATAAAAAAACATTTAAACTTACAAATACCTGGTTGCATAAGTGTGCACACCCTCAAACTAATACTTTGTTCGAGCACCTTTTGATTTTATTACAGCACTCAGTCTTTTTGGGAGGGCTCTTTTAGCATGGCACATCTTGACGTGGAAATATTTGCCCACTCTTCTTTGCAAAAGTTCTCCGAATCTGTCAGATTGCGAGGACATCTCCTGTGCACAGTCCTCTTTCGATCACCCCACAGATGTTCAATTGGATTCAGGTCTGGGCTCTGGCTGGGGCATTCCAAAACATTAATCTTCTTCTTGTGAAGCCATGCTTTTGTGGATTCGGATGTGCACTTTGGGTCATTGTCGTGCTGAAAGGTGAACTTCATCTTCACCTTTCTAACGGACACCTGAAGGTTCATAATTCCCTCCACCCTGACTAAGGCCCCGGTTCCAGCTGAAGAATAACAGCCCCAAAGCATGATGCTGCCGCCAACATGCTTTACTGTGGGTATGTTGTTCTTTGGGTGACGTGCAGTGTTGTTTTGCGCCAAACATACGTTTTGATTACGTTTTGGATTTATAGTGTTCAGACTATAAGAAATATTCCCACGTGCTTTTAGGAGACTTGAAATTTGTTTTTGCCAAGTTCAACCTGGCTTGGATGTTGCTTCAGTCTTGCCACCCTACCCCATAGCCCATTCATATGAAGAATACAAGAGATTGTTGTCACATGTAGCACACAGCCAGTACACAGCTCATCTAATGTTGCTGTAGGCCTCTTGGAAGCCTCCCTGACCAGTTATCATCTCGTCTTTTCATCAATTTGAGGGACGTCCAGTTCTTGGTAATGTCTCTGTTGTGCCATATTTTCTCCACTTGATGATGACCGTCTTCACTGTGTTTCATGGTATATCTAATGCTTTGGAAATTATTTTGTACCCTTCTCCTGACTGAGAGATGCTCTACTAACATTGAGATCCTTGTGATGCTTTGGAAGCTCTCTGCCGACCATGGATTTTTCTCTGAGATGCAACTAAGAAAATGTCAGGAAAATCCTACTAGAACAGCTGAACTTTATTTGTGATTAATCAGAGTCACTTTAAATTATGGCAGGTGTGTTGTGACTTATATAACATGAGATTTAATAGGATTGGTTAATTCTGTACACAGCCACATCCCCAGGTTTAATAGGGTGTGCACACTTATGCAACCGGGTTATTTCAACGTTTTATTTTTCAGTTTTCACCCTCAAAGATTTCTGTTGATTTTTAAATTGAATTGTTCACATTCTAGGTCACATTAAAAGTGGAAAAGGTTTTGACATGATATCTTTGTCTCATTCTTTTACATCACAAAAACCTGGCATTTCAACAGGGGTATGTAGTATTTTTATATCCACTGTACACAGTAAACGCAGAGTCATTGTGAGTGCAACCTTTCTCCACAGCATACCGGAAGCTCTCTACGATCAAGCCCGGTCTGACCCAAACCCGATCAGATTAAGCCTGAGACATGGCCCGGTCCGAGTAAAACTATAATGTTGTTACCCTGTGTGCATAACAACAAACCTAACAATTTACATTGGTGTTGAGAACACAACAAGACAGCAACAATGGAAACCATGAAAATAAATAAACAAAACGTATATTTAATCATGTTGCTCAGTTTAATTATTCTTTAAAAAGTGTTTATTCATTGTACCTCACGCAAATCAAGGAAGAAAAAAATGATCTAGCGATAGACGTGCACACTGTAAATAAACTAAATACAGTTCCAGCAGAATTGTCTTAACACCTTCAAACCTCGGGAGGAGACAATCAAAATGCGCACGCTATCTCGGAATTCGGCATCTCGAACAATCGACATCTGTTAGTTTACACAACAAAATAATCTAGCTTCTCGAGCATTCTTTAATAAGTCTCAGAAAATGTAGCATCAAATAAACAAGCACTAAGAAACAGTTCCTTTTTGGAATCTGCTCTGAAATAAATATAGGTTAGGGTTCGGGTTCGGGAGGGAGGTTGTCTGAGGAAAAGAGAGGTTGTCAGAAGAAAAGAGAGGTTGTCTGAGGAGAGTTGAGGGATAAAGAGGTGATGAAGTGGAATAGAACATGTGTAAAAAGTTCACTGACATTTCCTAAAGACCTGTGGATCGAGGTTCCTGACCGGACAGTAAACCAAACGGAAAACTGACAATGGAGTCCGTCTGAAATAGTTTAAACTGTCCACAACCATTAAGAGTTTACTAAGCAACTTCAATCGATAGAGTATCGAATCAATATAGGATGTCTAACTTTTTGATTGCTATAAGATTTTATTGTCTCAAGTGTCATCACATACAGGAAACAAAAGTGAGCTGGCTGGACAGTGTGTGAATGACAGTAAATATTATGAACGCAATAATCATGTAGAATTCTTTGTATTCCACCTGTCTCAGAACATCAGGATAGAATCAGCCCTATAATTTACAGGCTATTTTGTCCCATATTTAAAAGTGGATGAATAAAATATGTCACAAACTCAAATACTATATGACATGCCCATACAGCCTGACCCTCTCCATTTAATCATAATAGACATTCAGTAAAAAAATAAAATAAAATTTACAAAAATAAGCAGTGACTGATATGGTTTGAGGAAGACACTGGGCCCAGCTTGATGTGCCATCTGTTTGACATCTTAATGCACAAGACAGGAAGCTAGCATGGGCTAAAAACACCAGATATTCTTTTAAATTACCAGTTCGATTCCATTCATTACCATCCCAAATGTCAGATGGTAATTTACATAGACAAGGATATGGTTATGAGTCATTCTGTGATTTTTGTAGGTGAACAATTCTGTCCTCACAAATCCTTCATAACATCAAACATTAGGGGGTGTCATTTAGCCTATATTTATCATCAGGTACTATTGACACCTGATTTTAACTTTCTATGAAACTGTACAAGGGCCAGTATACCAGACTGTTGGCAGTAATGTGTGCACAGCTGAAAACCTGTGCTGATCAAAGAAGCGATAAAACTGGACTTCCTTGGATTAGTTGCGTATCTGAAGCATTTGCAATTGTGGGTTCGATAACAGGCTCAAAATGGCCAAAAAGAACTCTCTTGTGAAACTAGTCAGTCTCTTCTTGTTCTGAGAAATGAAGGCAATTCCATGTGAGTAGCTACCAAGAAACCGAAGGTCTCATACAAAACTGTGTACTACTCCCTTCACAAAACTGTCTCTAACCAGAAAAGAAAGGTGTGGGAGGCCCCGGCACACAACTGAGCAAGATTATTATCTAGATTGAGAAACAGATCCCTCATAGGTCCTCAAAAGCTAGCCTCATTAAATAGTACCCACAAAACATCAGTCTCAACGTCAACAGTGAAGAGGTGACCCTGGGACGCTGGCCTTTGAGGCAGTTGCAAAGAAAAAGCCATATCTTAGATTGGCTTATGAAAAGAAAAGATGGGCAAAAGAACACAGACACTGGACATAGGAAGATTAGAAAAAAGTGTTATGGCAGACAAATCTAAGTTTAAGGTATTTGTATCATAAAGAATATTTGTGAGATGCAGACAAAAAGAAAAGACGCTGGAGGAATGCTTGACGCCATCTGTGAAGCATGGTGGAGGCAATGCGATGGTCTGGAAGTGCTTTGGTGGTGGTAAAGTGGGAGATTTGTACAGGTTGAAAAAGAGATCTTAAAGAATGAAGGCTATCACTCCAATTTGCAATGCCATGCCATGTGGATTTGACTGGAGCCAATTTACAAGGAAATTTCTGAGTGACCCCAAACCTTTGAACTAATATATATGTATATATAGTAGGTCAAAGATGTTGCCATAGGCAAATATTAAAGTAAGATAAGTTCCATATTTACCTTTCACACTATTAAATTCTTATTTTTTTCTTAACTGTTTATTAACATAACATAAGCAAATTCAGAACCAACTACATGTCTGGAATACTGAAAAGTGTGCATGGCAGCCATCACCAACATGCGCAGATGCCACAGTGAGCTAAGCCATGTCAAAACATGTGAAGAAACTTCTAACAAAAACACATCTTTGAGGTACTAGCAATGACAATGATACATACATTTACCTTGATCTCTTAGTCATCCACTTGACTTCAACCAGAGCAAGACTGCTGGAGCCCCAAATCTGGGACACATAGGACTCAATCAACCAATCATCATTAGTCATTATTTATTACATTTGCAGAGCTAACGAGGGGGGTGATGTTTCCATGTGCATTAAGCTTGTCAACCCCAAAGGCTCTTAACGGATAATGACATTAGTCTGCCATTATCACAGATCACAGGTGCTGATCGCCTTAAAGGCAAAAATAAATCAAAAACCTATTGGTTCACAAATTAATTTTAAAAAGCTTTTGCAGCAAGCAAGTTGCGAAATGACACCTATTTTTAACGACTGCAATAAAACCTTTGTTTTACAACCTGCTTTGACCCGCTCCAAGCAAACAGAAGCCCCTCACTCAATCTTAGGAACAACGTTGCTGTGATATTTTGGAATCTAGGGGAAACTTCAGGGCACCAATAAAATGTGTAACCAAGTCAGTAAAACTTGTTAAAAAATATTTTCAACCAGAAACCAGGCAACACTGCCTGAGAAAAACCTCTCAAATGCATGAAGCACTCTGTTTTTAAGACCAAGCTGACCATCACAGTCTAGGTTTGACTCTTGATTGTGGCATTAGCTACTTTAAAAAATCTAATATATAAATATACATACATACACTGATGAGCCACAACATTACAGGTGAAGCAAATAGCATTGATCTCCAAAAAACGGCACATCAAGTTTTGGGTAGAATAGATGGTTAGCGAACAAGTTCTTTTCATTTACTAGTTACAGTGGATAGAAAAAGCCTTCACACCCCTGTTGAAATTCCCCCTTGAAGGTTTCAGTTTGTTTTTCAATTGAATTGTTCATATTACAGGTCACATAAAAGTGGAAAAAGTTCTGAAATGATTTATCTTTGTCTCATTCTTTTACATCACAAAAATCTGGCATTTTAACAGGGGTGTGTAGACGTTTTATATCCACTGTAAGTTCTAGTAGTCAACGTGTTTGATGCAGGAGAAATGGGCAGGAATAAAGAAATGAATTACTTTCACAAGGACCAAATTGTTATGGCCAGACAACTGGGTCAGAGCATCTCTGTAACAGCAAGGCTTGTACCCCACAAGGCTTGTACCCCACAAGGCTTGCTCTCAGTCAATTGTGGTGAGTGACAGCGGTACAAGTAGGGACAAACCACAAACCAACAATAGGGTGTTGGGCGCCCAAGGCTCATCGATGCACGAGGACAACAAAGGCTATCTCGTCTGGTCCAAACCAACAGGTCTACTGTGGCACAAGTCACAGAAAATGTTAATGATGGTTACGAGAAGAATGTGTCACCACACGATATGTTGTACCCTGCTGCATACGGGGCTGTGCAGCAGCAGCCCAGTCAGAGGGCCCATGATGACCCCTGTCCACTGTCAAAGGCAGCTACAATGGGCACACAAGCATCAGAAATGGACCTTGGAACAGTGGAAGGTTGTCTGGTCCAGTCCCATTTTCATTAACATTACGTGGACAGCCGTGTATGTGGTTTACCTGGGACGTTTAAGTGATGGCACCAGGATGCACTGTGAGAAGACCACAAGCCGCTGTTTTGGCAGAACAGAGGACCAACATGTGGTCATAATTAGGCAGGTTGTCATTATGTTTTGGCTCATCAGCCTGAAATGATACCATAAAATCAAACATGTTGTCCGGATTAATTAACATACAATTACCCACAATATCCAAGAGGGGGGTTACGTTCTATACCCTATGTGTATTTATATATTTATGATTCCTCAAAGTAGACACACTTGGCCTTGACGTCACATCAAGGCCAAGTGTGTCTTTGTCTCTTTGAAATGTTTCTCTGTGCTTATTTGATCTGTTCTAGCCATAATATGGACTACTACAGTAAAGACATAATGGTCTTCTGTATTCCAACCTTACCTTGAAATCAGGGGGATCAGACAATGACCAGCTGGGTCATTATTAGTGATCAGTTTATTTCAAGGTCTACCTAGTTGACTAGATTAACATGGCTGATGCAAAGCCCATTCTAGAACTTTTTCTCATAGAGCAAGAGGCAAGAGGGTAAACTTTCATCAGAATATGCCCTGAATATGCCCAACATATCTCAGATCTTAAGCAGACCAAAGCATCAGGCATGTGCACAGGTAAGACTCAACCTGTGCAGAGCGTATGCCGCTTCGCTATATTGTGCCCTTTCCAGTTGACGTGCCCTTCTGTCTAGAGGATGTGCGTCACGCACACTGGCAGGCATGGGCCCTCCCTCATTGCACACATCACACACGTTGACACATAGTCCGTCCATGTGAGCTGACAATTCCGCAGATTTTTTCAGTTTTAGCACGTCTCTCGAAGGGAATGTGCATGGTAATGCTAAGTATGGAATGACTCTTGCCACTGTTGGGGGCAGAGATTAGATCTGGTCATTGTATGTGGGGCTTATAATCCAAACAAAAAGGTTTGAAACAGACAGGTGTGTACAATAGTAGACAGAACAGGGAATCTAGGGGAATTTCATTCGGTACCCAACCATGAAAAAGCTTTCTTGCACAACAATTTGTCAGAGTTTGTTTTGCTGCCTGGGGTGAATAGGTGGATGTCTAACATCTATGAGTGAGCAGTGTAATATGAAGCAGAGCAGCTTGGAGAGATGTGCATCAGAGGCTCATTGACTCTCCCACACCTGTTGTGGATTTGTTGCAATTAAGCCAGGTCATGGTCGCAAATCAGATATCATGAAATTTGGAGGTGGGAACATTTTGAAAAAAATATATATATATCAGTCAGTCACAATTTCCCCATGATGCATTGGGGTTTAGATCCTCTCAATCATGGCCACTCAACTAATTACAGAAGAGTTTGCTAAAAAGAACTGGGAAGGTACATACCAAGTTGTGGTTTGTGGCATCATTTTAATGGTGGCTTAATGCTAAACAGTTAGAGACCATAAACACATTATGCCTACACTACAAGTACCAGTCTAAAAATAAGAGACTTAACATCTTAGACAATGACATATTTGTGAATAGTGACATAATAATGAAATACAGTTGTGCTCATTGGTTTGCATACCCTGGCAGAAATAGTGAAATTTAGGCAAAGAATTTGATTTTTTTTTATTGAAGGATGGTGCTGATATGATACCATTTATCATCAGATAGTTATTTTGTTCCTTTTTAAATCATAACGTTACCAAAAATCATCCAAATGGCCCTGATCAAAAGTTTACATACCCTTGAATGTTTGGCCATGTTACAGACACAAAAGGTGACACACACACACACACACACAGGTTAAAATGGCTTTTGAAGGTTAATTGCAAATTAGTCTGTGTATAAATTGTCATTGAGTTTGTTAGCTCTCACATAGATGCAATGAGCAGGCTAGATACTGAGTCATGGGGAGCAGAAAAGAACGGTCAATAGACCTGCATAACAAGGTTATGGAAGTTTATAAAGATGGAAAAGGATATATAAAGATATCCAAAGCCTTGCAAAGGCCAGTCAGTACTGTTCAATCCAGGGATGCTGACAAGAATCCCAGGGCCCGGGACAAAATTGAACATTTAGGACCCAAACCACAGGCCCAAAAACATTTATCAATAGCAATGATGTTACGTTCATAAATCAGACCATAAATGTTTATTGTTTAATATTTTAGCTAGGTCACATTCAAATAATTTTATTTTCAACACAGGTAATTTATTAAGTCACATGGTAGCTATCGAAAGCTAGTCTAAGTCTTCTTTCGCTTCTTTGCAGTTTCATAGTGTATGCTGTAACAGAGAAGGGAGGAATTATTAGTTTGTCCTGCTGGTCTCTAGCTGCCATTATAGTTTCTTACAGTAAATGAACTTTGCTCCCTATGGTGAAACAGAATTGCTGGAACAGGACTGACTGGAATTGGGCTGTAGCTGTTAGTAGGGTGTCAACTCTGATTGCCTGTTGGTGTTAGTGTATCAATATGATTGGCTGTCAATGAATTTAAAAAAATCAGATAAAATCTGAATCATAACTATAGAAAAAAACTACAAAGTAAAAAAACATGAATTCCAACATGAATGCAAATCTTCTGTTTCATAACTGTTACTTTCTCGATAGTACTAAATACTAATAAGCAATAAAATTCAAGCCAACCAAATGGGCCCCCCCAGGCCTGGGCCCAGGACAACGTTACTGGTTGTTGTTCCCCCTGTCGCAGTCACTGGTTCAAATACTTATTATGAAGTGGAAAAATCAGGGATCTCTTGATACCAAGCCAAGGTCAGGTAGACCAAGAAAGATTTCTGCCAAAAGAATTGTTCGGAATATTACGGAAAAACCCATAGGTAACCTCAGGAGAGGCTGCTGTGGAGAACGATGGTATGTTTGTTTCAAAGAGCACAATACAATGATTCTTGAACAAAAATGGGCAGCATGGTCGAGTTGCCAGAAAGAAGCCTTAACTGTGCCAATGCCATAAAACAGCCTGGTAACAAAAAGCCCGACATCACCTTGACACGCCTCACAGCTTCTGGCACACTGTAATTTGGAGGAACAAGACCAAAATAGAGCTTTATGGTCACAACCATAAGTGCTATGTTTGGAGAGGGATCAACAAGGCTTATAGTGAACAGAATATCATGCCCACTGTGTAGCATGGTGGTGGCTCACTGATGCTTTGGGGGGGAGTGAGCTCAAAAGGCACAGGGAATCTTGTGAAAATGTATGGCAAGATGAATGCGACATGTTATCAGAAAATACTGGCAGACAATTTGTATTCTACTGCACAATAGCTGTGCATGGGCTTGGACTTGCCAACACAACAATGACCCTAAGCACAAGGCCAAGTTGACCCTCCAGTGGTTACAGCAGAAAAAAGTGAAGGTTCTGGAGTGGCCATCACAGTCTCCTGACCTTAATATCCTCAAGCAACTCTAGGGCAATCTCAAACGTGCGGTTCACGCAAAACAACCAAAGACATTGCATGACCTGGAAGCATTTTGCAAAGATGAATGGGCAGCTATATCACCTGCAAGAATTTGGGGCTTCATAGACAACTATTAAAAAAGACTGCATGCTATCATTGATGCTAATGGTGGGCAATACACAGTATCAAGAATTAAGGGTATGCAGACTTTTGAACAGGGGTCAGTTCATATTTTTCCTACAGTTGAATGTGAATCTTATAAGAAATAAGACATGTTTTGCCTGCTCACTCATGTTTTCTTTAAAAATGGTACATACATCTCCAGAAAAATTTAAGAGACCACTGCACCTTTTTCTTTGCTTTCCAAAAGAGTCCAAAAGGAAGATTTTGAGTGAGGAGCAGAAGGGTCCACCGCAAACTGAACACTTACGTTCCTCACTCAAAACTTTCCTTTTCAACCTTTTATGAAAGGAAATAAAAAGGTGAAAAAGGCTGTATTACCAATTCTCCAAGGGTACGCAAACTTGAGCAAAACTGTACATTTATCTTTGTCCTATTATGTTAGTGTATGACTTATTAGTAGATGCTATTCCCACACCTCTGCAAAATCTCAGTGACAAACATACCAGAAAGGCAATTAATCTGTATCTTTGATAAGCGACCATTGTCTCACCTGGAGCCTTGCATTGTGTAACATAAACTCCTGCTGCTTCTTGAATGTCTGGTCCATAGATTTAGACAGAATGAATCCCATAGTCCTGGTTTAAACTATGGAGAAGTACATGTAAAGCAAGAATATAGTCCATGTAAAGCAAAAAACAATTGTCAATTTAATGTTATACTAGTCTGTTAAAACTCAAGGCACCAATCACACACACACTAGGTAAGATGTGCGTCCAGTCAAATGCTGTACCCCCAACAAAAATGTAAACAACCGTGATGTCACTTGTAGTTACTGGTGCTAGCCAAAACAAGGTGATCTGTCGCTAATACATTATTCAATAAGTGTAATAACACATGAGAAAACAAAAATACTTTGATAATCAAGTGTTGTAACTGTCCTTAAACATGTGTTGCTGGCTACGTGTAAAACTGAAGAAGATATAGCATTGTGGAATCGTTGGCCAGGAGTGTAATAAATGGAAAGAAACGAAAGCTAGCAGATAAACGGGTTAGGTGCCTTCCTGAACTTGTTCACAAAACTAAAATGTTCTTTGATATACCTTCTGCTGTTTGCTAGAAGTCAGTCAGCGTGCACTTA
>JACXGJ010017492.1:0-11126 GCA_016801105.1 Esox niger
GTTTGTCCTTGTCAATCTACAAACAATACCCCATAATAACAAACCAAAAACAGGTTATTAGAAATGCGTGGAAATACAAAGACACATCACATGTACATAAGTATTCCGACATTTTTCTATGACACTCAATTGACAATTGACCCCAGGTACATCCTGTTTACATTAATCTTCCTTGTTTGAATAGATTGGACATTGATTGAATAGAATACACTGACCGGTCTATGTAAGGTCCCAATTAGATGCATAATCCTGTGCTTTTACAAAAGCCAGGCTAAAAATACCATCTACTTAAGACATATTGCATAATCTAAGTGTGCACAGTTAGTATAGATATAGGACATAGATTTAGGAGACTCATGTCTGTAATTCAAGCAAAAGGTGATTCAATCTAGTATTAACTCAGGGTGTTCCCTTTTTCAAATCAGGTATTTCACTGTTCTGTTTTGGATATTGTGGATTACTGTGCATAAGAAATTTAGCAAAAAGTCAGATATTAGGTGGTTTCATTTCAGGCTAGAATCCAACAAAATATAAATATTTTGAAAGGGGCTGGTGACTTTTCTACATTCATGTCATCTCACTTTTCGTCTTCTGCCCTGTATGGAGGAGTCAATGCAAAATGGACCTCTTCCAACAGTACTTATCCCACTGCAGAGTGTCTGAAGACCTGACTAGAAGAACTGTC
The DNA here is from genome assembly GCA_016801105.1 of Esox niger. Classification (NCBI taxonomy): domain Eukaryota; kingdom Metazoa; phylum Chordata; class Actinopteri; order Esociformes; family Esocidae; genus Esox; species Esox niger. Next base: position 686 of record JACXGJ010017492.1, read on the forward strand.
ACCTTCCTTCAACATGAAGTTTTTTTTTTTTTTACGTTTTATACGTTTTTTATTGAATCATTCTGTTTGAAATCTCACATCTGCCTCCTGCCTCTTACTCCATGAAAAGTGCATGGGAAGCTCTGCCTAAAATATATTCCAGGCTTGAAAATCTGATAGAAGCACCAAGTTTTTGACCCAGGGAAGAGACTGCGACTTGAATGAATTAAAATGTCGTTATTCTGGGCAGCTGCCTCTTAACGGACAATCATGATTAAAAGGCATAATAAAATAAGTCAAAGACAATAGTGAGAGTTCAGGGTTGAAGGAGTGTAACCTTAGAGCCTGTTACAATGGTGAACTTTGTACTGGAAGATGGGAAAACTGATGACAGTAGGATGACCAGAACACTGGACACACACCAGACACCCAGGAGTTAACGGCCCTGTCAACTCCCAGTGGTGTTGGTTCATCATGTAGATGGATGGGCTTCTTATGCTTCAGCTCATCCAAGTCTTAGTCATGCTGGCAGCATCATCTGTTCCATTGGTCTAGTAGTGACTTAACAGGCAATAGCAACTTTCAGGGTTGTGGAGCGGTGTGAGTTATGTATGTTATGATTGATACAGAGGCTATGAGCTTCAAGGCTTGTATTGATTTAAGAGCATGTGATCGATGACATAAAAGGCCTCGCTCACTGTGGGACCACACGATAACAAGAACATTTTCCAGTATTTTATTATTTTGTTAAGTGAAAATAATGATAAAACCTATTTGTAAAACTATTAGTTATGGCCAAAACGTTAATGTTTCAGCACTACAACAGGTTGGACTCGAACTATGTTTTGGGTTCTGAAAATAATTCTTACCAGCAGGTGTCACTACTGTGCACTGCGTTGCATGATGCCTGGAGTAATATGCAATAAAATTAGCTGGGAAGTCTCAGCGCTTTACAAAGCCTCACCCACCATCACTAGTGTTATTGTGCGGATCTAAGAAAGTTTTCTTGAGTCTGAAAGTGAACGTGTCTCTGTCATAAGATGCGTGGGTCTCTCCTTGTATAGGGAGTAATATTGGTCTGTCTTAGTAGTAATGCCATATCTACTAAAAACTCACCTTGCTGGATTTTTCTCTACGTTCCATTACAAAAATGCCAAGGGTATGTTGAACATTGCAGTGAAACGAAAATAATTGCCTTCTGGATACCTTCTTGATAACAAATTTCAAAGATAGCATAATGTTTTGTGGATGTGACTGAAATAGTCAGATCCAATTGAGCAATAGATTTTGTATAGAGAGCCCTGCTAAAGTACTAATTTTGCTGAATTTCAGAGGGTGTATTTTGTTCTGTTTGACTTATTTAAACACTCAAAACTAATTATTTGCAGATGAAATTGGTTTTATGTCGGAAAATAATTGCATAAAGAAATGTAACTCCACAAGTGTCGGATTTGTTATTCAGGTTATGTAATCATTCACTAATTTGAAGTATAAGATATTCAGGCCCTACAAACTTGGTCTACATATCTCACTCTTCTATTTAATCTCCATGTCCTTCCCACCATTTGAGGAGGAGTCAATGCAAATTTGAAAACTTCCATCACTACTTATCTGACTGCAGATGGAAGACAGACTGACAAACGTTCATTTACTCTGGTTAGACAGTGACCACAGTCAAACATGTTTAACAGAGGTGATATAATAAGGCTACTGCTACTGATTGTAGGATTGTCAGCTAAACAAATTGAGAGTATTTTATTTTACACATTTTGTGTGTACTGAAATGCTTTAATGTATTAAAATCCTCTCTTTTTAACAGGTGTTCAGAGTCAGACACTAACTCAGTCTGGACCAGTGGTTATTAAGCCTGGAGAATCACATCAACTGACCTGTACAGCCTCTGATTTAGATATAAATGGCTACTGGATGCATTGGATCAGACAGGCTCCTGGCAAAGGTCTGGAGTGGATTGCAACTATTCAAAGCAGTTATGGTGGTAGCACTTACTACTCCCAGTCTGTTCAGGGTTGGTTCACCATCTCCACAAAAAACAGCATGAAGCAGGTGTATCTCCAGATGAACGGCCTAAAGACAGAAGACTCTGCAGTTTATTATTGTGCCAGAGACACAGTGACATAGGAAGCTGACATGCAATGCAATAACTAATCAAGCCTCCTCTACTGGCAGACTGAAATGTGATGCAATAAACAGAGTTCATATACCATTAATGCCAAGTGTTTGTAAAGAATACAACAAATCATATAACTCCATTCTGTTTGATTTTCCTGCTCTGGCCATGAGCTTACTCATAAGTGTACGTGGTACCAGAGCACCCTAGCCCGAAGGTTGATGATGCTTGTTTTGGACACTCAGGTAAACAGAGGGGCGGAGCTGTAAACCGATCACCATCTGGTGGTGAGTTGGGTCGGGGGTGGGAAGGGACTCTGGACAAACCAGGAAAGCCCAAACGGGTAGCGCGGGTTAACTTGGAACGTCTGGAGGAGGCTCCCGTCTGAAAGATCTTTAACTCACACCCCACGGCGGAGCTTTTCTGACATCCCTGTGGAGGTTGGTGGCATTGAAACTGAGTGGAAGTTGCGGCAGGGAGCTGTAGTCTAATGGTCTAAGGTGCCTCAAGGGGCTGTACCCCTCGTAAACCTTGGTGGACACCGGTGGGCAGGGAAGCCGTCTGTCTGAAAGAGGCCCTCCGGAATGTGTTATCTCGGAAGACTCCGGAGGCAGTTGCAGTGTATCGGCGGTCCCAAAGGGCTGCAACCTCGTCCAAAGGCAAAACAGTGGGTGTGGGATTAGTTCAGGGAAGCCATGGAGAAGGACTTTCGGTCAACACCAAGGTGTTTCTGGGAAACCGTCCTCCACCTCAGGAGGGGGAAACGGGGAACCATCCAAGCTGTGTACGGTAAGGATGGGACACTGTTGACCTCAACTGAGGAGGAAATTGGGCGATGGAAGGAACACTTTGAGGAACTCCTATATCCCACTAACAAGCCCTCTATAGTAGAGGCAGAGCTGGAGGCTGATGGGGAAGCATCGTTGATCTCCTTGGCAGAAGTCACTGAGGTAGTTAAACTGCTACACAGTGGCAAAGCTATAACTCCTACACCTTTCATCCAAATTGCATGTATTGGATACAAATTGGGATACCTTCAATTTAAAGCTGAGAGACTGCACTTTAAGCACATATTTCAAATTTTTCTGTAACTTCAAAACATTTTGTAAACAACCAAAAATTGAAATTGAAGTAACAAACCACTGACTACAGTTAGTTGTCCAATGAAGAAACTATCTACATGACTTGCGGTAGAAAGTAAGGCGCTAAGATAGTCCCTAGATTTTATATTCACGTGTTGGTCACTTACGCCCAGAGGGCACACATTTAATGGGATATCATATAATTATTTAGTCAGGTATTCCATAGTTGTCTCAGTCACTGTGACAGTGAGGTGACGGACCGCTCCGTCATCTCCCGCTTTTCCTATCTCTCCAACAGTCATGAACTCATCCCGGTCCCCTTCATTTGTCTTGTCTTCAATCATTACTCACACCAGGTCCCAATTAAGCCATTTGCATGTGTTTATATGTTTCTCCTCTGCTCCACACTGTTGTCAGTCATTGTTCCATGTCGCAGTGTGTGTCGATTGTTCGTTATGAGTCTCGTTTCGCTTTCCTTTGCTTTAGTTTATTATCCAGTGATCAGTGTTTTTCTGTTCTTTTGTGTTTTAAATAAAGATTGCACTGACTGCTACCCCTACCTGCGCCTGGTCTGTTCGTTCCTCGACATCCCGGCTGTTACAGTCACCAGCATTGAACTATCAATTATCAATCATTATATAGCATGACCAATCCTAATATCCCAAGTAATCATACCATAATGAGAAACAATATTTGTATTTAGTTCTTCAATCAATAAATCATATTGTATTGTACTGTAATGGCCTCCACGTTTTCAGGCCAGGCTTGTTCAACAACCTTTATGAACATACTTCCATTTGACTGTGTTGACTAAGCATGAGATTTTGATACAATACACTCAACTGAAGCCTCTAAGCTTAGACAATGAGTGCGTTAATATTTATTACTCTCGTTGCATGTTGTAACTAAATTACTGTTTGTGTAAACATAAAATAAAACATCACTAGCCAACTTTAACTAAGTGCATGTACTTACAGTTGTGCTAAACATTTTGCATACCCTTGGAGAATTCATAATATACTGTTTGTACCATTTGTAAAGAAAACATGAGTGACCAGGCAAAACACATGTATTTTATTTCTTATGGGATTCACATTGACCTGCAGGTAATAAACAAATGGCACACTCATAAAACAAAACATGGCAACAAAGATAATAAATAACCGATCACTGTTCAAAAGTCTGAATACCACTAGTTCTTAATACTGTGTATTGCCCCCTTTAGCATTAATGACAGCATGCAGTCTTCTGCAATAGTTGTCTATGAGGCCCGAAATTCTTGCAGGTGGTGTAGCTGCCCATTTGTTTTAGCAAAATGCCTCCAGGTCATGCAAAGTCTTCGGTCTTGCTATTCTAAACAAGTGATTGAACAATAATAACTGGCATTTGCAAGGCTTTGGATATCTTTTTATATGCTTTTCCATCTTTATTATGTTTCATTACCTTGTTCCGCAGGTCTTTTGACAGTTCTTTTCTGCTCCCCATTGCTCAGTTTCTAGCCTGCTAATTGTATCCACGTGATAGCTACATGATGTTTAAGACCAAGATTTTTGCGGGAAGCACAAAGACATTTGTAAAGAACAAGAAAGACATGTACTGTCTTTTGTGAATAAACAACAAGGGAATTTCTCCCCCTGACCTCTGTCCATTATTAGCTGCAAAAGAAACAGAAGTTAACAAAAGCCACTGAAAAAAAATCTGTAACTTTCTGGAATCACCAAAACCACTCGTCAAAATCTAGACCAACCAAAGGACACCCTGTAATGGCTCATCTCATAACCTGTTACCAGCTGTCAGACAGGTTGGATTTGACAAGCTAAAGGGAAAGCATTCGAGTGGATAGGATATAAATACAGAGGTGAAACCACAGCTTATAAAGAATCACTGTAACGCAAGTTCAGCATCATAAGAGACACTTCAAGCAGCAGTTTGTTTTTAAAAGACAAAAATTTGAAGATATTATCGTGCACAATTCTCAGTGATATAAACCAGCACAAATATGAACAAATAAATACTGAATGTTCCAATATTCTTTTCACATTTAATGTATCTACCAGGAGGGGGCGATATGAGTCTACGTCATTAAAATCCCAAACTGCCAATTAGTTGTGATTTACAATATAAAGTTTGCTCATATCAGAACGCATGATGAACACACAATGTGAACTGCATTATAATTACGACCCCCATTAACTGTTAATGGACAGCAGACAATAGTTAATTAACCCAGTAAACTTTTATTCATGTTGAAACTTTCCTCTTTGAAAGGGTCTATAAAAAAAACATACCAGATCACTGTTAAAAAATATTTTGCAACTTTTGTGGTACCTTTAAAACTATTTTATAATCACATAATGCACCAAATATATTTCAGTGTTTTAAATAGACACAATTATTAAGTACAACATTTTAAAATAACTGGGTCTTTAAAATAACTGGGCTATTTTCACTTACTGAACTTTTTCTATACAACTATCTATCCAAAAGTACAACATTTTATGTATACTGCTTTTTCAAATAAGGTTGCCTGCGGAGTGTGACTGATGAAATTAGAATGAGGACAAAGGAAAGTGTTAATTTGCATATGCAAAGATCAAGGAATTTCCAGAAATGTCAAGAGCTGACTTCTTACGACTGGTTAGCTGGGATTTCTAATGGGTGGAAAGGAGATGGTCAATGCAAATGTACATCTGAATGAACTGACCCATATCTGTCAGGTCACCGCAGCAGGCTAATTCGGCCTGGAGGATTAAGACCCGACAGAACATGGCAAGGAAAGCAGCCTCCCTTCACCGCTGCCGACCGCCAGGGTTCGGAACTCTTGGGCGTAGTCAGGTGCCGAAAGTCCACGCTGACATATCTTACAGAGGTGATCCCACACACTGCGTCCCACAATCAGTTGGTCAAACACCTCAGCAAAGAAGGAGATGAACATGGTCTCTGAGCTCAAGACTATTTGCGTCACCAGAGAGCAGTGGCCCAATCATAGGCTTTACCGGTGAGCAGGGAAATAAAAAAATCTACTTAATTCTTGTCAGTCAGAAAGTTTTGAGCATAGTAGTGTACCTGATTACAGTTCCAAAGGGTTAAAGCACAAATAACAGTCAAAACACACAGCTCATGTCATAAACTTTTCCTGGCAGGCAATCACAAGGGCTAGGCAAAACTGTTAGTTGAAGAAAAAGAGGACTGAGGTCAGTACATGAAATCACTACTAAATATCGGGCTCGGTACAGTCCCCTCCAAATGTTTAATTTGACCTAGATGTAAAAGGAACAATTTGACATAATTTGCTGAATCTATTGAGTGACACATCAGTACTACATGTGGCATACAGGTTTTCACTGTGACTAGGAAAAATAGCTAAACATTTTCTCTCTGTGAATGAATGGTGCAAGAGCAAATACTATTGATATTATTATTGTTATTATTTTCCATTTTGGGTGCAAACATTAAGCGGGACCATTAACATTAATTGGTGGCTGCTATATTTGAAGGAAAATCAATATGGAAATTGAAATCTCCAGCAACAATAATATGGCAATTTTTCACAACCAGGGATGGAATGAAATTCAGAAAATTATGGCATGAAGTTGGAGTTGGGTTTTGGAGGGCGAATAACCACATAAAACTGTCTTAAGGCAGTGAATAGAAAACATATGCACATCAGAAGAGTAGAATTCTAACACAGTGATTGGGCTGCATTTGAACTGGGTTCTGGGAACTACAACAATTCCCCCTGCACTGCCATTAGCCTTAGGCTTGCTTGTGGATTTATAATCAACAGGACAGAGATCGGTATTCAGTCCAGCATCGATTGCCCATTGTCCTATTAGAAATGTCTACATTCATTATTTATATACAGTAAAATAACATAAAAAATATTCTCATCAAGATGGGCCAGGCTCAAAATTGGGTTGGCCCACCAAGGCCTGCCCATTGACTGTTCTGGTCTGAACACCTAGATTTGCTAAAATATTTATTCAAGGACATTCAGGAAGCACACCAAAAGAGGTCTTCATGTTACAACATTTGAGTCCAGTTACATTAAGACTGCTACTGCTGTATCTCTTATATACCCTCTGATATCGCCCTGAATCTCTCCAGTCTCGTAAATGCAAATCCACCCTCTGGTTCCTTCTCTACATAAAGTGTGTTTGTCCTTGGAAGCCTTCTAAGTCCTGGAGAGCTGGGAAGAGAAGCTACCACCAGATCAACAAAAATCATGTTCTCTTTTTCTCTGTTGATGCTTCTGGTTGCTGTTAACTGTGAGTATCTGGATTAAAACGGAATAACTGGATTTTCAGTTTTGTGTTGATTAACATTTGGATGGAGTAACATTATAAACACTTTGTCCACAGATGTTCAATGCGAAGAACTCACTCAGCCACCCTCTATGACTGTCCAGCCAGGTCAAACAATGACCATTTCTTGTAAGGTCTCATACTCTGTATCTAGCGATTTCACACATTGGATACGACAACCTGCAGGGAAAGCACTGGAGTGGATTGGATTTCCTGGAGGTACAATCCAGAAAGACTCCCTGAAGAACAAGTTCAGTTTAACAGAAGACTCATCCAGTAATACAGTTACTTTAACTGGGCAGAACTTAGATGCTGAAGACACAGCTGTGTATTATTGTGCCAGACATTCACAGTGATACAAACCAGCATCAAACCTGTACAAAAACGGACTTAATCCTTATAGAGTTGGAGTTATATGTAGCAGTCAAGAGGGGGCGATAACGTCATTTTCTTCCATTGTAATCCTCAATAATAATGGTCTATTTCATCTTAGATGAATATCGGAGGACAGTAATAGATCATCTATGCTCAAAATAAAATATCTAACATATAACCTGTTATATACTCTTAATATAATACACTCATAAGAACAACTTCCAAAACCGTAAGTGTAAATGAGGGATTCAGCATACCTGTTGTAAGTAACCCCGAACCTCTGTCTTTAAAGGCTTTCTAAACACTAAGCAACTCCAACTAGTTCAACTTCAGTCATAGGCAGAAATCCCGGGGGTGGACACAAAACCCCATCCACCCAATAAATCTGTGTGAGCACAACCATGTAATTTCAATAATAATATAAATATGCAGTGAAAGCAATTTTGCACATTATAGACGATACATTTTCACGTTTCTACGTTACAAACGATTGCAACCCCCCCCCCCCCCCCGTTTGCCTCAGTGGTTTGATCCACTGCCCCCCAGCCTTCAGCAGTGGCACATCATGCAAGTACTGCTCGTGTGTGGACTGACAGAGTCTTGTTGGTGGCTGAATTTTGGTAAGTAAGTCTCACAAAGAGTATGCTCGTAATTTCTTTATTTCTGCTGCTCTATAAAATAAGACATTTTGACTGTTGTGAAGCATACATATTTAAAGCAACAATGTTAGGAGATGATATAATCTATTTAGAGCAGGATTGTTAGGAGAGGATATAATCAACTATGTGTGTGTGTGTGTGTTTACATCTATTGATCCAAGCAAAGAATGTATTGGAGACCCCAGTGTGGAAGAGTAGAATACAACATGTTATCGGTTAGGCTACAGCATGTGACTGTTAGAGACAATCACGCAAAATCTAGACAATGAGCAACGCATCACGAGACGTAGAGAACGAGAGATGACCGGACTTGGAGATAATGCATAGCTCAGGGTCCATCTTAAAATGTCTGTATAAAAGAGGAAGACGAAAGGCAAGAGTCAGACTCGTTGGTAAGCGGGTCTCCAGATATATCTGTTGTACGCAATAAAGTGCGTTAATATTGAATCTGTCTTTGGTCTAATTCTCTTCTCATCAACTTACTCGGGTGGAGCAGTTTAGGCTGCAACACTGTCACCAACCTTAACTTTCTCTGCATTGAATTACATGTAACGCCAGCGGTTAGCTGGCATTTTGTAGTTAGCTACAGTAACATCTACCAGTCTTTGCAGCTGTTTGATTTCGAGTCAATTAGATTAGATTCAATTTTGTCATTGAACGTGTACAAGTACCTTACAACGGAATTCAGTTAGCATCTACCTGTAACCAGAATTGCAAATAGAAGAGGGCAGAAAATGTGCGTGTACTTACAAGTATTAAGTTTTGTATAATGAAGTGGAATGTAGACGTGGTTATACTACATGTGCAATGTGAGAAGCATGCAATGCTATGTATGTTGTGTTCCTTAGCTGGCAAGGTGACAGTGCTCGTGTCTACCATCTGAATAGCACTCAATGCACGTAGCTAACATCCAGTAAGTTTGTTTTGTGTTTGTAGGGTTCACACACAATAGCTGCATTTGTAGAGCTACAGAAGCGAGAAAACCAAGGGTGCGAACTAAAACAGTATCATAGCACTTCTTTTGTGTCCCCCTCAAGAATTGCTCTTTAAAACATTAAGTGTAATTGTCACCTCCAAATTTGATCTGTTCACATTCATTTTAGCCAGGAGAGGCTTCCTTTAAAAAAAATTACTCTCAAAACTGTTAAATACTTTCTCCACAGTCCAGGATTAGGTTAGATGATCAAAAAAGGTCCCAGGATTGCTGATCATTAAAAGAGGGGAGATGGTTAATTGTGTGACGTTGTAAGGGTTTTGAGCATGTTCCAATACAAATCCTAGAATAAAGCAATGTCTGAGGCCAGATGACGAGTCACAGATTTACAAGTAAAAGTTCAAACAGTTCAGGCAAAGACCCTTATTGAATAACCGAGTATCTAATCTTCCCAAGAAATGAAAATCCCATCACTTTAGCTTGACAGGAAATTGTATTTCTGCGTTAATTATACTTGAACAGAAACATCAGGTAGATACTTGGTATTAATGTTGTCAACATATCAAACTTCAGAAGGCAGTACGTCATTACTTCTACATCTGTATTTTTACAAGGAATATAAAACACTGTAAATGCATTCAGCGGGTCCCATAACTTCAATAGAGAGATTTATGCTGTGTAACGGGAAACCTGACGCCCTGACAAAACAGTCTGATATGCTTAAAACACTAAGTTCTGTATTAAATGTACCTATATTTCCAGTTTAGCAAGAGCATTGTGAATGTGTTTTTTATTCAATACTTACTCTTCACTTAATTGAACCTATGTTTAAACACTATTGTTTCTGTGCTATTTACATTTTATACCAGAGTTACCCAAATCTATATCCATTTATCACAATTAGGGTTGGAAAGAACCTACAAGGAAGTTGCTCTAAGGAAACTGGTTGGGCGGCAATATTCATTGATGTATAAAACATG
>JACXGJ010017493.1:0-10869 GCA_016801105.1 Esox niger
TTGTGGGCTCGTTACAGTAGTTAAATAATGGTGTTGGATTGTGGGCTCGTTACAGATGTGTAAATAATGGTGTTGGCTTGTGGGCTCGTTACAGATGTGTAAATAATGGTGTTGGCTTGTGGGTTCGTTACAGTAGTTAAATAATGGTGTTGGATTGTGGGCTCGTTACAGTAGTTAAATAATGGTGTTGGATTGTGTGCTTGTTACAGTAGTTAAATAATGGTGTTTGTGGAGAATAACATTTTGCGTTATTAGCAGGATCCAATGTTCCTGCAGTCATCTGGACTGAACTATACCCAGAACCAGTGTCCTGCCACAGTGGAAAATGATAGTTCAAATGATTTCTTATATAAATCATGATTAAATTCACTCTGGTTCTATTTTAATATATTTGTGAAGGCAAAATCCAGTGGGTGTGTGAAAATGTCCGATATTTCGCCGTAACAAGCCAGAGGAAGCTCCTGTTGCTGCAGAGATGTCAGAGGTCAGGGGTCGTTGCTATGACCGTAGAGGTCAGGGGTCGTTGCCACGACCACAGTGCTTCTATTGAAGAGACGAAGTGCAGCAGGCATCTACAACACATAGGGGTTGCTTGGCTTCCGCTACAACACACACACACACACACACACACACACACACACACACACAACAGAATGCACACACAAGAACAGAAGCATCTTTATGTTGTCAGTGTTTGATATTTTAATAGCATGCTGTCTGACGTGACAGAACTGTTCTGTGTCAGGAAACAGAGGAATGGAAAGGAGAGAGGGATAGAGTCAGGGCCAGAAGATTGTGATGAATCATGGAGTCCAAAACAGCTGAGATACATTCACAAAGGGTCTAAGAGACCCAGTCCGTTTGGCTCTACGGTGTGGTCTCAGAGACCCAGTCCCGTGTATCTAAGGACTTGTCTCAGAGACCCAGTCCCGTGTATCTAAGGACTTGTCTCAGAGACCCAGTCCCGTGTATCTAAGGACCTGTTTCAGAGACCCAGTCCCGTGTATCTAGGAAGTCAGATGAAGACCTCAGTCACCTGACCTGCCTGAAAGGGTCCCAGGATTGTGATGAAACCAGCAGTTAGGATTAGGGTTAAGCATAAAGGTTAGGTTATCAAGGCTATGGTTTTATTTATATATAATGCAGACAGCAGACATTCTTTGCTGTGGTGTTCAAAAAGGATTGAAGGACAGGGAAGATCACAAGGTTACATTAGCAAAAGGTTTTCCATGTTCGTAGTGAGAGGATGAATTATCAGGCTATGGGGCTGGGATAATGGAGGCTGAACAGTCAGGCTATTGGGGCTGGGATAATGGAGGCTGAACAGTCAGGCTATAGGGGCTGGGATAACAGAGGGTGAACAGTCAGGTTATTGGGGCTGGGATAATGGAGGCTGAACAGTCAGGCTATTGGGGCTGGGATAATGGAGGCTGAACAGTCAGGCTATTGGGGCTGGGATAATGGAGGCTGAACAGCATCCACTGCATTCACCTGTACTGTAACATTTCTGATAAAGATGATCTAACCACTAAGCTATCTTTGAACCGTTGGCTACTGGTTGGCTACCTGCCTGTCCTGCCCCGTCCGTCCGTCAGAATATCTGTGCTGTGGTCCATGTTTTGGGTGGACTCCAGGGAGACTTTCCACTCCTACAGCAGGAGCTGCTGGGCTGCCTAGTGAAAGAGCAACCAGCTAGTCTGGTCTGTCTTCAACAGAACCACACTGTGTTTAGCACTCGTATCTGTTCCAGGGTCTTCAACAGAACCACACTGTGGTTAGCACTCGTATCTGTTCCAGGGTCTTCAATAGAACCACACTGTGTTTAGCACTCATATCTGTTCCAGGGTCTTCAATAGAACCACAGTGTTGTTAGCACTCGTATCTGTTCCAGGGTCTTCAATAGAACCATACTGTGTTTAGCACTCGTATCTGTTCCAGGGTCTTCAATAGAACCACAGTGTTGTTTGCACTCGTATCAGTGAGGGTCTGCCTGTTATGTTGTATTGCGCTGTGAGGGTCCAGCCAGGCAGCTCCAGCTCTTCACAAACACAAACCCTCATTGTTCAGGTGAAGCCTGCCTGTCTCCCTGCCTGTCTCCCTGCCTGTCTCCCTGCCTGTCTCCCTGCCTGTCTCCCTGCCTGTCTCCCTGCCTGTCTCCCTGCCTGCCTCCCTGCCTGCCTCCCTGCCTGCCTCCCTGCCTGCCTCCATGCCAGTCTGCCTGCCTGCCTGCCTGTCTGTCGGCATTGTCTCTTGGTTTGTTGCCAATCTGAATGGGGATCCAGCGACCCGCAGAACCCACACACACACACACACACACTCACACACACAGTGTTTCTGGCTAGTTCCCAAAATGGCACCCTATTCTGCATATGTGCCCTGGTGATGAGGAGTGTGCTACATAGTGACTAGGGTGCCATTTGGGAGGGCTATCTGTCTCTGGAGGTGGAAGGTTCATCCATTACATAACGCCTGTTTGGACAATTAGTTTCTGGATCGTCTGTTGGACTAAAACCATGGATGGTGGCAATCAGCATGTTTTCCCCTCGTCCTCCCGTCCCAAACTGGCAGGTTTTAGGAAAGGGTATGTTTAGGGAAAGGAACCATTCCATCTGGATGTCTTGTCTCTTTTTTTTGGTTGATTCTTTCCAGTGTCATTATTGTTTTTGTCTTGTCTTTATGTGTTTGGGTTTTTAGCCTCCTGGGTCTCTGCTAGGTCCGTTCTTGTACCAGCTGGTTCTGGGGGTTCTTCTCCCTGTTCACCTCTCTGCAGGCTTTGTAACAGAAGGTCTCAGGATCACTTTCCTTTAGTTGGGTGTGAAGCTGAACGTCTCTTTCCTGGATGTCCAAAATTGCTGGATGTGGTTGTTTGCAAAATACGAGTTCCCGCTGTGTAAAACGCATATCTAAAGAGAATACCAGCCGAGAGTTTTAACTGGCTGTTTGGTAATTGTTTAACTGTCATGTTTGGTAATTTGACCAAAGATATCCCTGTAACACGCTCTCGCTCTTGATTTAAATATTTACATTGCCAAGACATGAGGAAAATGAACAAAAGCAAATACATAAAATAATTACAATAAAAGTCCAAAATATAAGGAAAAACCTGAAACTAAGTAAATTTTCAATAACATTTTTAAAAGGTCAAAGGCATTTTAAATATATAATGTGATAATGTTCCATTTTTACAAGCCTGATTGACTAAGTAAAATGAAACTCTACGTTTAAAGACTTTAGAAATGTTGTCTCCTGCTCGTTCTCCACTCCCCGTTTTTCTCCCTCCCTCCCAGTCCTTGATGTATTCCCATCCGCTCTCCTTTCAGTCCTCCTTTTTCTCCCTCCCTTTTCCCTGTTTCTCTCTCTCCTCCCTGTTTCTCTCTCTCCCTCCTCCCTGTTTCTCTCTCTCCCCCTCTTCTCTTTTGTCAGTGATGCAGCCAGTCGTTTCTTTCACCTGCCATCCCTCTCCATGCTTTCCTCTTCCTCTCGTCCTCTTTCCATCAAATGCATTTCCTCCCAATTACTGTCACCCTTCACCCTTGGCCCCTGACCCCTCCCCTGACTCTAACACACACCTCTCCCAGAGAGCCCCTCCCCCTCTCCCATTCATTACTCTTTCTCTGGGCCAGCCTCTTTCTATACATCCTTCTGCCTCTCTCCCTCTCTTCCCTGTCCATTCTCTCCAAGACTTGCTCTGCTAGTTAGGCTGTGTGTTGGGTTACGTGTTGGGTATTTGCCCCTTGCCCCACCCCTTGTGCCCCACCCTGTCTCTCTTTGTTTTTTTCTTTGTGTGATAAATTAATATTTTATAAAGGCCTTGATGAGGGTTGCTCCTTTTTCCCCCAAACGCTCCCAGATGATTTCCATCTGTCTGTCCATGAGTCCCTCATTCAGATCTCCCCCTACCCCTCTCTCCTTCCCCTTTCTCCCTCCCCCATCCAACATTCTCACAACGTGACCGGTTAATCTCTCCGTCGTTCGCTGACCAACTGACCTAGGGGTTCAATCTACCTCCACCCACCTCGTCTAGCCACCTCAGCCCATGCCTTTGTTTGTCCCCCCCGTCTCTCCGTCTCTAACCAACCGTATAACACATCAGTCATTCTGTGATGTCATCAGTCGGTCAGGTTGAGAGCCAACCACAACAATCACTGCCTGACCTGAACGTAACCCAACTAACCCAACCCTGAGGACGGCTGACCAACTGTCACGACCTGGGGATTTATTCAACAAGCTTTAATGACTGTGGAGCTTTTCCTTCCGACAGGCCTAAACCTGCCCAGCCCTACAGTCATTTATATGCCAACGTTTTATTGATAAGACATCAACCAAACTGCCATTTTAGGCTAGTGACTGTTCCTCATTCGGAGAAAAATCAATAATATATTCTCCTGGTTAGGGTTAGGCCTTAATACAATAGATTAATACAGCATTAAATAGTCTTACAAGTATTTTTAACTAGTTTATCAGGTTTACTATTCTTAATAAAAACGAATCTTATCCGTGTGACATTAGGCCTACTGAATCTGGTTCTTCTTGCTTAATTATCTTGCTTTTCAGGGTTGTCTATCGTAGTTAGACAGCTGACAGAAACGTTACGACATGTCAGAACAAGATCGAGTTGACTGTTGACACGCGGTCCTCAGAAGGCCGCGAACCACCGCTATAACTCTCTGCGGTTGTCCACATACGGTCACCTCACACGGAAACAGTTTTCTTGTGTTAATCAGTATTGTTTAGTCGTCAAAAGTATCTATGTCAAACCCCGGTTTAACACCGGCAGGAGGCTGCCAAGCGCCCATCTGTTCCCCCAGCTGCAGGCGAGGGGGGCCGGGGAGAGAGAAGAGGGAGAGGCGTGGCTGGGTCCGGGACTGGAGGAGAGGGAGAGTACCATAAAGCTGTCGAGCAGGGCGGAGGGATGGAGGGAGGGATATTAAATGCGCGTATCAGGGCTGTTAACTTCTCGCGCCGTTAAAAACAGGAATAATTAAATATTAAGTAACACGACCCCGCCTCGAGGAGCAGTCGGGACTTTATTGGAAACTGGCAGCACGCGGACCCGGTAGCAGACCCCGCCTCTCGTCTCTATTCTATTCCCACCGGGGTCGCTCTCTGCTCTGCGCGTTCTCTCCCCCGTACCTCAGCTGCCGCTGCTCGCCTCACGCTGCGGTCCGCTCGCTGAACAATGTAACCTCATCAACATAAAGGGGTTTGGAACTGTGTTGAACGGAAAGGGATCGCTGTTTATCTTTTATTTATTTCATATCCCCTTATACTTCTGTATATTTTTTGTTGTTGGAATAAACGGTGGCTTTGTGCTTGGAATGAATCTGTCGGATACTGAATAAAGTAAGTGTTATTCTGAACTTAACTTGCTACGGTTCGGTTTGTGTGATTGCACGGTCGAGTGGTCCTCAGTATGTTTTGGGAGTGGAAGTGCTCGGGTGCTCGGATGTAAATGCTTTTTTTCAGAAGTGTTTGAGTATTTGAGTGTGACAACATTACCCGCTGAGGTTCAGAGCTCGGGCTAAATGTTTTTGTTGTGCTGATAAATAGGCTATCAGCGGAAACAGAAAGTGTTATATATCAATGGGCGTGCTGAGTGCTGCGGTATGAATGTAATATAATTGATTTTCCCGCTGTACGAGAGAGAAACATGTTGACTACCTGCTCTAGCGTCCCTTGTCTGAAACTAGTTGTCTGAAAGTAGTTAGAATAACCAAAAAGCGAACACGTGCTTTACTTAACTCATGCATATATGAAACCAGTTGGAGAATGATCTTGCCTAGTCTGGAAGTCGAGTTGAATCAATAACGTCCTACTGTGCATTGTTCTTTATGAGTTTTCGAATTATCTACAGGATCTACCTCCGTAAATGTTCACTTTTTAAACGCGTATTCACTATAAATTAGGCGACAATTGACGTCCTCGTTAAAACCAGTCAGCGGACACAGACAATGACCAGTTGAAAACCACAGCCCAATGCCAACTATTGTCAACTGAAGAATGTCTGCAGGGCTGGGCTTTTCTTTTTGCTTTCCTTTTGCGTGATTCATTCTTGTGGTACATAGATGTGTGTTTGTGCGTGAGATAGTAGCGTGGATTTATACCATCTAAGAGACTACAGCTGTAGGCTAACAGGGTGCGTCCCAAAAGCCACCATCCCTATATTGTGCACTTGTTTCCCCAGCTCTTTTTGTAAGCAATGAGTAGTGAGATAGTGGGGTAAAATATTCACAAAACCACAAGGCAGCAGACTGGTTTCAAGAGCAGAGCCTGAAACGCGTGTGTCCTTTGATTTCCAAAAAGCAGCGTCCAGCCTGAGTGAGGGAAAGCCCTCTCAAGAGACTAACCACGTTCTAATGTCTAACAACGTTCTTTCAACGCCAGGCCATATCAGCTGCAGAGGACCGTACAGACCTGTGCAGAACCACGTGTGAATAGAGCTGCTCGGCGGTTTTGCTTTGTTTAGAGCCCTTTGCAACCACATTTCATTTGTCTTTATTTTGGGCAGTGGGTTCAAATGTTTTTGTTGGGCTGTACTTGGTTGTGGACCGGCCATATAGCCCCCGCCCACTGCATGACGCTACTACAGAGCGTGTCGAAAGGTGAGGTGAGACATGGCAGTGACAACAAATGTCAGTCATAACACGCTACTGGGATCATGTAGCTTATCCGTTTGAATCCTGGCCCCGGCAAACCAATATTGCCCGGGAGTCCCATATCAGCCTGTGCAAATGGTCTCAGCACTGCCTGGTGTGGTTGTAGGACTGGGGTGTCTTGCTCTGGTCACTCCTCATGGTAGGCTGACCGCCTTTGAGCTTCATTATGGTCGTTGGCGGAAGATTGCGTTCTCCTCAGCGTGTGCGCTACCGCCAAAGCTTTGTGGTCGGGCGTGTAAAGGAAAGTGTGTTTGGAGGAAACCTCAACTTCCACTCTCCTGCATGGACTGTGGAGGCGAGGTCACGGATCAACAAAATTGGGAGGTGGAGAAATGTAAATATAAAAAAGGCTGTTTCTGAAGTAACCCATGAAAAGCAGACTACATGCAATGTCTTTCTGTCGGTGACATTAAGCCATATAGAACCACACTAGTAGTTACTTTGTGTCCTTGGCATTGAACTCTAACTTTCCCTCTTCTAATCTCTGGCTTTTTGTCTCGCTTTCTCTCGCTCGCTCAAAAAACTATTAGAAATGTTGAGTAAACTCTGCACTCAATGTGGTGCTTTAACAATGTGCGTGAGTCCTAGTTAGCCGGGGCGACAGCGTTCTCACCTCTCATCCTCGCTCTCTGTGTCCCTCTCAAACACAGCCAGCTGTAAACCTGCAGGAATTTGTGAATAGCCTCTATCTCTATTGTCTTTCTACACGCCCCACCCCCCCACCCTCCATTTCCCTGGGGGGGTGGTATCTGTCAAGTTGTACATTCACCTTGCTTGTATTTGAATATATATAGTGCCCTTTTTCCAGTAGGACTGTGTTGGGGTGTGGGGTGTGTGTGGGGTGTGTTGGGGTGTGGGGTTGGTGTGTTGGGGTGTGGGGTTGGTGTGTTGGGGTGTTGGGGTGTGTGTTGGGGTGTGGGGTGTGTTGGGGTGTGGGGGTGTGTGTTGGGGTGTGGGGTGTGTGTTGGGGTGTGGGGTGTGTGTTGGGGTGTGTTGGGGTGTGGGGGTGTGTGTTGGGGTGTGGGGTGTGTTGGTAGAGGCTTATTACAGAGAATGACTGCTGTTGTACTGTGTTGACATTCCTTTAATGTTCCCAGCTCTCCACTCACACTGAACACTGTATATCTGTCTCTTTGTCTTCCGCTCCTTTATTCCTCCCTCTCGCTTATCCCTCTACTTCTTGCCTCCTCTCTCTCTTGCTCTCTCCAGTTCCCTCCGTCTTCCCCTCCTCTCTTTATCCATCTCTAACCCTCTATCCTTTCCCTCTGTTCATTTCTCTAAAGCTCTCTCTCCGTATATTTATTCCAACCCTCTTTCGCTCTATCAGTGTATCTTATTCTATCACGCACGCACGCACGCACGCACGCACGCACGCACGCACGCACGCACACATGCCCACATACACACACACACACACACACACACACACACACACACACACACACACACACACACACACAGCACTGGGTTTATCTGCCAGGGTCTGGGACTCCAAAACAGCCACAGTATAAAATGGTGTGAACTCCTATCTCCTCTCTTCTCCTTCTCAGCCCGCTCCTCTCCTTTCCCTCTCTTCCTCTCCTCCTCTCCTCCTCTCCTTTCCCTCTCCTCCTCTCCTGTGGTCAGGTGTTTATCCATCACTCTGTTTCCTCTGCCTCATCAGAGCCACTGGTCTAATTATAGATGCATTGTGATCTGATGCTTTTATACAACCACTGATTAAATGGGATTCCAGCATTTAATGTATGCACATGCCTGTGTGTGTGTGTGTGTGTGTGTGTGTGTGTGTGTGTGTGTGTGTGTGTGTGTGTGTGTGTGTGTGTGTTTGTGTCTCTGACTCTGAATTACTGCAAGGGTTACGACCAGTAATGATTGATCATAATTGGGCATGTCTTTCCACCAATGGAGGACATGCTTCTTCATAGTCACCAGGCTTTCTGCTCATCTACTATTAATGTGTGTGTGTTCTACTATTAATGAGGCAGTTGATAAGTATTCATACAGATTGGCTAGTCTCGGAAATGGACAGTAGCCAGCTATGTTTCAAATGTTTTCCATTGAACCCAATATTAAGTAACAATATAGGCCATGTAATAACAACATGAGCGCTTGGCTAACTGCTGGGAGAAGATACTGTAGCTATTCTCAAATTTGTCTGGATTAATCAAACATAAAAAATACTTTAATGTCCACAAAGAGAATTGTCTTCGACATTCAAATGCTGCTCTTTATATGTGAAATATCACTCAAAACAAATTGCATAAAACAAAACGCGGGTTGTTATTTCTTTATACAGAGTAGATCTTCACAGTTGAAACCCAGAAGCCTTCATCTGGGTGGCTGCGTTCACACAAACACATGCCCAGTTCTGATCGTTCCCCGCTGGGCTAATTGGTCTTCTGACCAATCACATCAAACCTCTTCACATCAGCTCTTGTTCACAGCTGATGTGATTGGTCAGAAGACCAATTAGTGGGGGGAAAAAGATCAGAACTCGAATGTCAAAGACACATTTCCCTTTCGCGGACAAAAAATGGTACAAGTCTAGCTGGTGTGACTCATGAATGACTACTGGACGTGTAGGGAATAAACATGCTAAACATCTTCTGATGTGAGGAGTTCGCTAGCTAGGAATGATCATCGGGGTGTGACACGTCTCTGGGTGTGGCTTTATTCATTTGAATAAATCCATGAATAAACTGAATCCTTTTTATTTCTTTATTTGAAGTCTCCCCCAGCCCCTGTGTTGGTGACTGGATGTGAGTGGGAGGCTGATGGCTTCCCTGTGGGATCATCGTAATCATGGTTCATTATCTTCAGACAGGGAAGCAGCATGGCTGTTTATTGGGGATGTTAGCGTACAGCAGTCAGGATAATTGACTGGGAGATGAGGCTATTTAGATACAGTTCCTGATGCTGAAATGATTCATTTATACGTGTTTAAGCAGACGCGTTGATCCAATGCGACTTCGCAGTTACTGCATTTATGTTGAGGCTCGGTGAGACGACCAAGTTGTTTATTTAACAGATGAACATTTGTTTTGGTGTGTTACCGTTGCTCTTTTCTGCTTTTCTTATTTTATTTGTTCAGTCTGATAATTGACTATAGTAGACTGTAAACGACCGATGAGGGTAAAGATCATTTACTAGAAAAGACGGCTAACAACAGATAAAGATCATTCTTATTGTCTTCAGTAAGCACCAAACACAATTATGGTTATAATTACTGACTCCTAGACCACTAAGAACAGATAATGCTTATGATAACTGACTACTGTACAGCACTAACAACAGATAATGGTTATGATAACTGACTCCTAGACCACTAAGAACAGATAATGGTTACGGTAACTGACTACTGTACACCACTAACAACAGATAATGGTTATGATAACTGACTACTGTACACCACTAACAACAGATAATGGTTACGGTAACTGACTACTGTACACCACTAACAACAGATAATGGTTATGATAACTGACTACTGTACACCACTAACAACAGATAATGGTTATGATAACTGACTACTGTACACCACTTACAACAGATGATGGTGCTCTAATGATTTTTCTTTCCAGATGCTTAATTCTTCAAGGACTGTAGTGTACTGACTGTCACACACACACACACACACACACACACACACACACACACACACACACACAAACAACTCTGCTCTGTGTGGATAACCCTTCCTTACTTAAAGAATAGAGAGAGACAAGCCTGTCACACCCTGATGATATCACATATCTAGTCTCTGAAATAACCGGGAAATATTCATCAGCTCTGTGGGGAGGAGGTAGTGGGGGGAGAGGAGAGGGGATTTAAAATGAGACAAAAAGAAACAAAAAAGAAACAGACAAAGAAAGAAAGAGATCCAGGAGGGAGAGGTTTGTTTATTGACAGGAGTCTGACTGTTCTGTACCACACGCACATACGCACACACACACACACAGCTACTGTTCTGGTTTTGTGATGATTAAATATGTAGGAGGTTACTTTACTAATCACAGTATTTTGTATCTCTCCTTTCTCCTTTCTCGCTCCGTTGAGCTTCTCTCCTTTGTCATTCAAACATTCACACTCATTTCCTTCCTTCTCTAATTTAATTATTTGTCTTTTCTGTCTCTCCACCACCTTCCCATTTTACTCCGTGCTGACACCACACACACACACACACACACACACACACACACACACACACACACAC
>JACXGJ010017494.1:0-11123 GCA_016801105.1 Esox niger
ATCCAGACCCTCATAGGAAGCTATAGGAAGCGTTTAGAAGCTGTTATTTCTGCAAAAGGGGGATCTACAAAATATTGAGTTATTTTTTTGATTGTAGTGCCCAAATTTATGCACATGCCTAATTTTGTTCGAACAATCATTGCACACTTCCTGTAAATGGTATAAACTTCGTTTCACTTCTCAAATATCACTGTGTTTGCCTCCTTTATGATATATTTAACTGATTTTTTTTTATCCTAAGAACCAACGATTTATGAAGGAAAATCATGGACATTAACAAGGTTGCCCAAACTTTTGCAGACCACTGTATAGCCTTTTTATTTTTGTAACCAGAAAACTAAACTGTGTTTATAGTTTACTCCTCCCTCACCACCCAAGCCCTTCTTTAAGTCCTTGCTACCAAAGGTCTAGTGGAAACAGCAAAGTCTGGAGCAAACATTAGCATAAATCACCGGTATGGCCCTGGTGCTGGGGTAAAGCACCAGTGGAAACAAGATTGTTTTGTGTTATTCTCATTCAAAATACTTGAAGACTGGAAGTTATAGGTTGGACCTCCACTCTGAATTTTTTCCAGAGCTGTAGAATATATGAAAATAGTGGTCAAGCTGTGTCATGGTCCAGGTGCCATGCTCTGATTTCCAAGCAGTGCTGGATTTTGACATATCTATGTTTATGTTAATTGTGTTCTGTTAGGTTAATCACCTTGTCTATTTAAGTTAATTCCTATTAGTTAGTTCTTGTCATTGTTGGAAGTATACCCCATTGCATGTTTGTTATTTGATATTTGCCTAGTGTATTTGTGTTGTATAGTGTGCATCGTCACGTGCCTTATATTTTGGGTAAAATAAAACCCTTTTCATCTCATCCTACATCAGGCTCCAACTTTCTCCAAATTCATGACACTGTGTCTGGCTGGATGCTGTGTGCATGTTCAAATGAAGATGTATGTCTGCAATCTGGGTATTTGTTTGTTTATTTGAGACCAACCAGACCAGTGTAGTACAAGGTCAGTGTCCCCATTTGAATATAGCTGGGTGGGGTTCAGACATATGGGTGTGAAATTTGTTGAATGGGTGTAAACAAAGATGAGCTCTCTGGTGTGAAAATCTTTTTCTCAGAACTTGGTAGAACAGATTATCAACTTTGAAAGTAGCATAGCTTTCTATAACTTTATCAAACTGTTGTGGAATCTGAGCATTAACAATTACAACATTACTCTACGTTTCATTGGAAGTGAATGTGCCTATATAATGAGAACAACAGAAACTTCTCTGTTTAGATTCTCTCTGTAGGTTGCGCTCTGATAACCACAGGAATGTTTACATTGACCATTTGGCATGGGGGTTACTGTCTTGGAAACCTGATCTTTGCTAGGTAAACACGCCTTTCAATGTGTATTGTACCCAACATTACAGTAAGATGAGAAGAGATTGATCCTGTAATATCATGTGCTAATAGACTATCAAATGCTGCAATAAATAATTACGCTCACCCTTGACCGTACCCAGATACGCAAATAATGATTACAACCATTATACAAAATGGCTGATTTCTAACACTGTTGTGTATTATATACCATTAGAGTCTCAAACTATAAAATTAAATAAAAAGACAAACACAACTTTTGTGATACGACCTTGTTCCTGAATTCTGTTTGCAATCTTTAGCCACAATCACTGACAAGAGGTCACCCGCTAGGAGCTCTCAGGAGATTTGTGTATTTTTGGTAATAAATAAATGTGTCTAGGAATATCTGGGCCTAAAGGAAAACTAATCTCTTCATCTGTAATGTATTGGTCCTCTCTTAGCTAACAGACAATATCCCAAATTATTTTTGTGTAAACAAAGGTTTACTATGTGGCAGAGGGGCACAATATTTCCTATTTTCCAATTGTCTTTTGACAAAGATGTATGTACCTTGTCCATTAAGACAATTTGAGACCCCTTACCTGCTGGTTTAATCAAAATATCAGGGTTATCCTTCAAGCTAATTAAATCATTGAACTGTGCAGGTGCAAGGTTGTACTGGTTGGGCAACTTCCATTGAAATATCCCCAACATACTCACATCCCTACATATAAGTGTTTGTTTCTTAAGGCCACTACATTATTTTTGGCTCCCAGTGGGAGGGTTCTGTGAATGGTGTGTGAGGAAAGTCTGTCTCATAATTAAAGTAATTTAACAGTTTCAATCTTCTATGGGACACATTCAGGTCCCTTCGAAGTTCACAGCAGTCACATCGTCTTGCAGGGGAGTTTCTGGCCAAACTGGCTCCCTAGACAAGATCTCTAAATGTCGTCTCCACCCAAAGAAAATTGTCAACTTCGGGAAAATACCACTTTTACATTTACTATTATAGACACAAACTATATACGAGTGTGATAGCATATAACTAACCAGTTTACCACTGCAATTTTCACTGTGAACCTTTTTTCTCAAATTAATGATCTGAACTGGCTTTTAGTGTTCTACATTCACCTTTTGCCCAGTGCCTGAGCACATGCTGTGTATGTACTGCTACTCTATGTAGTTCTAGCTTAGCTAGCTTAACATGCTACATTTAAAATAACTAAAACTAGAGACAGACAAAAGCTTTTAAAAATATCTATAATAAAACATATCACTATGCATACAGCTCTGGGAAAAAAACTAAGAGCCCATTGAACCTTTTTCTTTCCATTCCAAAAAAGAAGGAAAAAAAGGAAAAGGAAAGATTGGAAAAGATTTGATTGAGAAAGAGAAAGTGTTCAATTTGCAGTGGTCTCAAAATTGTAACCGTTCTGTTCCTCTCTAGGGCTATGAGCAACAATCAGGGGCCTACTGACAATTCAGAAACAGATCCAGTAACCTGACTTGCTATCGAGGGTCAAGATGGTATTCTAGGAACAAATTACAACATCCTGTGCTTGATGATAACATTTTTTTGGGGCTTTGTTCGTAGTGGGTGGATGTAAAACCCTATGCTGCTCCGGGATAACCTGGGTCAGATGTATCAAAACCTGGGCATATGTACCAATAGAACCTAGCCTAAAAGAACCCATTAAAGGTGAGAAGGATTCTAGGGACAGGTCCCCAGGAGTTTGCATCTCTCCCCCACACAACAGCAACAACTTTAAAGTCTCAACATGAACATTTTCATTTATATTGACTCTCAATTGCCTCCACCTCCAGACCCTTCATTGCCTCTAACCCCAAAGCTATTACCCTATGATGACGCTCGATATGAATGGTCAACACTATTTCCATCCAAAGCATTGTATTATGCTGGACCTTTTCTGTAATTGCCAAACTTGGGGTTGAAGGCCTAACAAATGCAGTACATTCACTTGTCTAAGGAGGAGGGATTGCCTTTGTCACAACTGGTAACATGAGGCAGTACCTGCAGCCCATTCAGGTTGCACAGGCAGTCCATCTCCTCCAGGATGGCACATCCAAACCTGCCATCGCAAGAGGGTTTGCTTTGTCTCCCAGTACCGTCTCAAGAGCATGGGGAAGATACCAGGATATGTGCCGTTACACAAGGAGAGCTGGACAGAGGTGTAGAAGGGCATCAAGCCAGCAGTGACCATTTTTTTCTTTGTGCAATGAGGATCTGGAGGAACAATGTTAGAGCCCTACAAAATTACCTCCAGCGTGTTACTTGTGTGCATGTGTTGACCAAACTGATACAGACTGCATGAGGGTGGCATGAGGGCCTGACGTCCTCTAGTGGGACCCGTGCTCACAATCCAGCACCGTGCACCCTCGATTGGCATCCGCCAGAGAACACCAGAATTGGCAGGGCCGCAACTGGCCCCCCATTCTCTTTACAGCTGAGAACAGGTTCACACTGCACACGTGACAGACGGCATTGTGAATGATATGCGGCCTGCAACATCATCCAGCAAGACCAGTTTTGCGGTGGGTCAGTGATGGTCTGGGGAGGCATAGCCTTGGAGGGTCACACAGACCTCCATGTGCTAGCCAACGGTACCCTGACTGCTGTTAGGTGTCGGGATGAAATGCTTACACTGGTGCAGTGGGCCCTGGTGCAGGACAATGCCCAGCCTCATGTGGCCAGAGTGTGGAGGCAATTCCTGGATGACAAAGGCATGACACCATCCCCCAGGACACCATCCGCCATTTCATCAGGAGCATGCCCAGACATTGTTGGGAAAGCAAACAGGCACATGGAGACCATTCACACTAATAAGTCACATCATGAGTTGCCGTGGTGTTATACTGTAATCCTGTGATGATTACGTGTTCCACTTCTTTTTTGAGCAGTGTATTTACTTCTTCATAAGTTTGCTAATAAGTTTGCATACCCCGGCAGAAATTCTGAAATGTTGGCATTGATTTGGAGTATTAGTGATTTTATTAAAGGATAGTGATCATATGAAGCCATTTATTATCACATAGTTGTTTGGCTCCTTTTAAAATCATAATGATAATATAAATGGTTTTATGGTAAAGGTTTACATACTCTTAAATATTTGACCTTGTTACAGACACACATGGTGACACACAGGTGAAAATGGCAATTAAAGTTGAGGTATTTTAAATTTAATTTAGTGTTTGTGTATACATTTTCAATGTGTTTGTTTGCTCTCACGTGGATGCACTGAGCAGGCTAGATACTGAGCCATGGAGAGCAGAAAAGATCTGTCAAAAGACCTGTGTAACAAGGTAATAGAACTTTATAAAGACAGAAAAGGATAAAATTGGGCAACTGGGATGTACTCGGCTGGCAATACTCAGCCCTCATTCAGGTTGGTTGCAGTTGATGGTGGGTTTCCCTTATGTTGATGCTTGGCAATGTGGGTGGATTGATTTCCTGCCTGTTGGGCCCTGTCCCCCCGGATAGGGCTACAGTGTTACTGGAACCCCCTTCTCAGCCCCAAGGTCTTACGCTGCTATATTATTGTGCTGGGGTAGTAGGGTCAGTTCTCCTTCTCCGCTATACGTAAATCCTTACAGATCTAAGGAATGCATTTTCTTTTTTGTAAGAGCACTTTATAATAACTGCTGATGTTGCGATGCCACAACAATGTAAATAGGGGTTTATAAATACATTAGATTGTTTGATTGATTGATATAAAAATATCCAACGCCTTGCAAATGGCAGTCAGTGCTGATCAATCACATATTTAGAAGTGGGAAATTCTGAGATCTTTTGATACAAGGCCAAGGTCAGGTAGACCGAGAAAGATATCAGCCAAAACGGCCAGAAGAATTGTTCGAGATACATAAAAAAACACAAGTAACCTCAGGAGAAATACAGGCTACTCTGGAAAAAGACTAAAGCAGTGGTAGTTTCAAGGAGCACAATATGACGATACTTGAGCAAAAATTAGCAGCACGTTCGAGTTGCCAGAAAGAAGCCTTTACAGCGCCAATGCCACAAAAAACCTGGTTACAATATGCATGATAACACCTTGACACACTTTACAATTTAAGCATATAGTGGACTAAATTCAAATGAAAATGCAATCCAAATTTCCAAAGAATGCTGTGTTTTGATGGGCATCATTTAAATGTTAATGCAAATGTAGAAATTGATAAACAAGCTCCACTCTTTGCAATTGCATTCTCATGCTAACAGTTTTAAGGACTAAATGATGAATATGAAAATGGAATTGCATTTTCATGTTACCAACTTTTAATTAATTCTCTGAAGGCAAGATCAAAACGCGCCAAACGTACATTTTACAGTCATACGGTATTATGGCAAATGTAGGGCTAGTGCAGGACATTTTAGATTTGGCTCTTTAACGGAGTATTCAAGCAATCCAACATTGGTCTCATTGTGATTACAAAAGTGTATATGATGTTGAACAGCCCTTATTTACCCGTACATTAACCAAGCATTAAGTTAACAAGCCATGGAAAACAAAACACGGTGTATGTGCTGGTGGTGGCTGGATTCAAATTGTATGGAAATGCAGCCTTCTTCTAAATTCAAGATTCAATAGCTGTAACAAAAAGTTTACAATGACAATGAAAAGTATACATTCTTGATCGGAGGAGGGTTGAGGACCATTTATATTTCAGTAAAACAATTCTTAGAGGTAAATGAAGAAGTTCTTTCAAATTTGGAAGTTCCGATTTTGAAAAAGTAATGGGTGTGCATTGTTCCTGATCAAGAATTTGTACTTTTTATAATCATAGCGTATCTACTGTTAGCTATTGAAATGTCATTATTTGTTATCACAGATAATTCAGCTTCTTTTTCAATTATTCATTCTATTCTGTCATGAGCATCTTACAAGGAGATCTAATTTATTTCAATATGATCTGCGCAATCTAACAATCCCTGCCCTAGCCATACCGTTGCCATTGTACCTTATGATTGTAACATTTACAGTTTGGCGTGTTAACATTTACAATTTGGCATGTTACGGTTCTGCCTTCCGAGAATAAATGACAAGTTGGTAGAACATGAAAATGCTATCTGGGATTACATTTTCATGTTCATCATTTAGTCCTTAAAACTACGTTAGAGCATGCACTTGCAAAGGGTGGCGCTGCTCATCACTTTTTTCATCTGCATTAACATTTAAATTATGCCCATCAAAACATGCAGCATTCTTTGAAAATGAAAATGCTATTTTTGATTTGAAAATGTTATTTGTGACTTGAGATTGCATACAAAATGTACTTTTGTTCAATGAAATGTGGGACGTTCTTTGAAAATGAAAATGCAATTTTTGGATTGCATTTATATTTGAATTCAGTCCACTATGTGCTTCCATACCACACAACTTCTGGTACACTGTTATTTGGAGTGTTGAGAGCTAAGTAGAGCTTTATGGTCACAACCATAAGTGTTATGTTTGGGAAGGGGTCAACAAGACCTATAGTGAACAGAATACAGTCCCCACTGTGAAGCAGGGTGTTGGCTCACTGATGTTTTTACAGGGGGGTGAGCTCTAAAAGCACATGGGAATCTTGTGAAAATTGATGGCAAGTTGAACACACTATGTAATCAGAAAGACAATTTGCGTTCTTCTGAATGAAAGCTGCGCATAGTATGCTCTTGGACTTTCCAGCACAAGGTTCTGGAGTGACCATCACGGTCTCTTGACCACAGTAACATCCAGCAACTCTGGGGAGATCTCAAACGTGCGGTTCAAGATGAATGGGCAGCTATACCACCTGCAAGAATTTGGGGCCTCATAGGCAACTATTACACAAGATTGCATGCTGTCATTGATGCTAATGGGGGATATACACAAGTATTAAGAAGTAAGGGTATGAATACTTTTGAACAGGGTTCAGTTATTTTTTTTAATTTGTTGCCATGGTTTGTTTTATGATTGTGCCATTCCGTTTTGACGTACAGTGTAATGTGAATCCCATAAGAAATAAAATGTGTTTTGTCTGCTCACTCATGTTTTCTTCACAAATTGTACATATATTACCATTTCTCCACGGTGTTAGAAATCAGCCGTTTCATATAGTGGTGGTAATAATTATTTGCATACCCGGTTGTCAAGGGAGAGAGTAGATCATTTGTTTATTGCAACATTAGATAGTCCTGTTCATGAGGTTACGGACCGGGTCTTCCTTACACAACCTGAGTCTTATCCCCCAGTCTCTTCTCACTGTAATGTTGGTTACAAGCTGTTATATACATTGAGGGGCGTGTTTACCTAGCAAAGCCAAGACAGTAACCCCCATGCCAAATGGTCAGTGTAAACATTCCTGTGATTATCAGAGCGCAACCTACAGGGAGATAATCTAAACAGAGAGGTTTCCTGTTATTCTCATTATCTAGGCACAGTCAGTTCTAAAGAAACATACATTCATATTGTAGTTGTTAATGCTCAGATCCCACAACAGGTATGCAAACTTTTTTAGCACAACTGTATGTGCCTCCTGTGTAAATTGAACTGACAACCCTGGTCTTGAAAGAACCATGCTCTACTAAGAGAGCTACATGGGACCTATGCTGTACATGATAAATTTTTTCACATTCTGTGATGAAATCCATTATTTCAGTAAACCTTATTTTTCAGTCAGCCCCAATGTCTCTATCCAGGCCATATCCCACCTACAACTGCTATATGTCTGAGGGCAAAGGGTGGATATATTGTATTTCTCTTTCTCTTACATTCACCATGCCTCAAAAGCATGACTTGTATTTATGACTTGTTTCTTCATTGACATAGACCTACTGGGCTTTTAACAATTACATTCTGGGAGAAAAGGGAGAAGCAGGAAAGATAACTTTGACTGTAATCAATTCAACAAAGAACGTAAATGGGCCATGACATTTTTTTGCCGTAACCGTTTATATCAAAGTATCTTCTTGCCCAAAATAACTTCAGAAGATAAAGAAAAAGAAAGTCACAAAGTGGAAACTGAGAATTTGTTTATTTTATAGGGGAACAAAGAGATAACAGTTTTAAGATAGAAGTAGGCTCATGTCATTTTAAAAATAGTTTTACCAAAAACTGTATCATATGTATTTTTTGGATACAATGATTTAAACCATTACAAGTTAGAAAGTGTCTTCGAATTCATTGCAATATAGATCTGAACAGCATAACCAATAACCGGCATTGAAATATTCATTTTAACGCAGCGTTAGAACACTGGTCTCTGTCAGAGACTGAAGAGCAAATTGAACACGTGAGTCAATTTGATTAAATTCAAGTTCTCATCTCCATTACTCATCTCTAAGGGAAATCAAACAATGTGGACTGACATCAATGCAAGATACCATATATGTGCACTGTGCATGCGTACAAAAATAATAAAATTTTCACACACATCATTTCATCATAACTTCTTATTGGCTTGGCTGACAACACCCTGTTCACTGTTGTTTTTCAGTAAATAAAAAGAAGGGCTTTTAATTTTTCAAATTTCTTTAATGACATTTGTCGGGATGACCTGCTAGAACAATCACCTAACTTCTGTCTTTTTCTCTGATCTTGTCTTCCCTATATTACCACTCCCTGTGTGCATGTAGAAAAACAGAATTTTTCTACATGATCAAGAGAGAAATTATATGTGCTCACTTGCCTATTCCTCAGCATAAATAACCGTCTGTTTTCACAGTGGTTGCAGGAACATCATAACTCCATTATACGATGCATCATTTTCCAGGTGCCATGCTGGGTTTTTCTTCCCCACATGCAGTTTTATCTTCCTCCCAACAAAAAGCTGTTTTTGGGATGGCTGACACACGCTGTCTTTGTGTTGCTTTTTAACCACAGAATATATGGTGAAAGGGATATAATGTCATTGTATATTTGAATCGTAAATGTTCGTGTTATGGTCTAGTTAATATGGTAGAAGAAAGCAGATCAGTACCCAGGTATTGTTAGGCAGTAGGCATCAGTATTTGGTTTCATTGCATTATAATCTATTCCCAGTGGCTTGTGCAGATTGCATCAGTGCATTACAGCGAGGGGTAAAAACAACTGGATTACACACTTAAGGATTAATAGTTAATCATTTGACTGATAGAACTAGATCAGAACTGATGAGTATGTGTAGGTGAGTATGTAAAACTTGAAGGAGCAGGGGACCACGAAAATATATCTCCTGTTTCTATAGCATGAGATAGCTTGACGTCTAAAGTATTGCAGTGCCTTTATCCCAATCTGTCTGAGCAGAACAGCAGGTTTCCTTGCTAGAGTCTTTGTTCTGAGTTGAAAAGGGATTGAACTATATAATTCTTCAACTTCAGTGATGAGCACTCATGTAACACTACTAGGCCATTTTGTGGTGTCTGGATTGAACACTTATTCAGTGGTCTCTCTGCTTGTAGCTAGCTAGAAAATGTATAAACTTACCCAAGAACACATTATGTTAAACATTTTTAGTTTATTTAACAACCAATACATAAATAAGATAACAATCATCCAATTCAACGTCAAACCTTTCTGCACAGGATGTGTCCATTTTATTTAGGCTACCTAATATTGTTGAAAAAAACACATTTTCATCTATATAGATTGTTCAGTTTGTCGGGCAATGGGGGACCTTGGTCTAAATTATAGTATGAACATACAGACACTTTGCAATGCCACTCTGTGTATTTTCCTCCCAGTCCACACTGATATCAGGGGAAAACTAGCGGTTAGGATTTATACATTTTTCCTGATTGCCTGTCATAGGGCTCAGCTTCCTCCTTTTTGTATTATGAAAGTGTATCATATGGCCACTTTTTCAAGGGACCACACGTAGTGGGACAATTGACTCAATAGCTCCATGGACAGGTGTGGGCTAATCCTGGGTTGTTTCTTCAAACTCAGGAGTTTTTTAAGGCAAAGAAATTGAATATTCTGCCATGGCTGAATTAATGACCTGATCCCAACCCAATCCAGCAAGCAGTTCACTTGCTGAAGGCAAGACTTAAGCGTCATTTAGGACAAACTATACCTTTAAAGCAGAAAGGTAAACAGCAATTGAAGACCGCTGCAGTAAAGGGCTGGAAAAGCAACACAGAGGAGGACACCCAGTGTTTGGTGATGTGCATGCATTCCAGACTTCAAGCAGTCATTACCTGCGAAGGATTCCTGACAAAAAACAAAAAAACATTTTAGTTATGATTGTGTTAATTTGCCCAATTACATTTGAGCCCCTGAAATAAAGGGACCACGTATGAAAAAGGTTGCAATTCCTAAATGTTTCATTCCATATTTTTGTTCAACCCCTTGAATTATCACGGATAGTCTGCACTTCAATTGCATCTCGGTTGTTTCATTTCAAATCCATCGTGGTGGCATACAGAGACAAATTATGAAAATAGTGTCATCGTCCAAATATTTCCAGATCTGTGCAGGACCTCTAACTAACAAAAGGCAAAAAGACAATATAATTCCTTTTTGTGTCTCTGGGATCCAAACCAGGTTTAGAAATTCTATGGATGCCATTAATGTCAGGAATGCAGGTAAGAACCCAAGCGCGGACTGGAGAGGTTAGGGGTAGAGACAGACAGTGCGGTCGGGGACGGGAGGCAAGGCGTCTCACGAACCGATGGCGTGGGCACTGACGAGCAGCAGGCAGAGTAGTCGGGGACGGGCGGATGGTCGATACACAAGCAGGCGGCAGCAGCACAGTCAGGGAACAGGCAGAGTAGTCAGGGACAGGCAAGGGATCGCAATTCCGGCGGAGAACAGACGTAC
>JACXGJ010017495.1:0-11121 GCA_016801105.1 Esox niger
CCCTTATCCAAGGATATAGCACCCTTATCCAAGGATATAGCACCCTTATCCAAGGACATTGCACCCTTATCCAAGGACATTGCACCCTTATCCAAGGATATTGCACCCTTATCCAAGGATATTGCACCCTTATCCAAGGATATAGCACCCTTATCCAAGGATATAGCACCCTTATCCAAGGACATTGCACCCTTATCCAGGGACATTGCACCCTTATTCAGGGACATTGCACCCTTATTCAGGGACATTGCACCCTTATTCAGGGACATTGCACCCTTATCCAGGGACATTGCAACCTTATCCAGGGACATATCACACTACTTGTCAGAGAAGAGCTGTACTAGGACTGCCAGATGCACAAATACCATAGTTGCTTGAAGCATGCTGGACATTTTTGAGCCCGCACTGTATGGTTTGAGTTGTCCCATAACTGGACAAAGGGTTTAAATGAGCTCCAGTCTATATAAAGAAGAAATTATTTGATCATACTCTATAAAAGATGAGTTGCCTTGCTTGTTTGTGATACTCTTTGACTCTCCATTCCAGGGGACACAGTGATTCAGAATGCAGCCAACAGTGCTGTAGGTCAGGCTGTCATACAGATTGCTGCAGCAAAGGGGATCCAAACCATCAATGTGGTCCGAGACAGGTGAGATAAATCAGACCATGGCTGGACTTGTAACAGCACGTAACAGAACATTTTCTTTAATGGTTTGCAAACTGAAAATTGTTTCTATTATCAAAGTTGGAGGTTCAACAATACATGGTTGAAAATAAGGATTCTAATGTCCTGTGTACCATTGTGAAGCTTCCCAACCAGGGACCAGCTTTCACTTTACAGTATGACTGAGACTGAAAGGCAGCAGCACAAAAATACAGCCATTAAAATAAAATAACAGTCATATTGTTTGAGCTAACATGTGAAAACATAGATTAACTGCTTTACAAGCATTTTCTATTGTGGAGTGAATACAGCTCAGTTCATCCCTCCCTTTTATTGTGGTTCCTTTCGTTTAGCGCCTAAGAAACCAGTATACTGTACTGCGATATGCTACTTTCTCTAGAAGAGCAAATTACTGACTGAATAAGACTTTGACCTTTCTGCAACAGAAGTAAAATCATAGTACTTTGGTATATAGGTCAATTTGAGCCCTGGGTTATCAGCTTTGAATCTGCCATATAATGAATGTGCAATCCCCCTTTTACTTAACTGTTTTAAACTGATTGATGCGCCCATTATGGCACATCATACCATATCAATGTTTAAAAACAAATATATCTGCCATAATATTTGGCAACAGACTCATATTTGGTAACAGGAGTGGAACTCCTCACCAAACTTTCCTCCCTAACAGCTTTCCTTTAGTCAGCTTGACACCTTACCTAAATACAAAAGCAGTATCTGGCCAATGGGAATGACCACCAAATGCACACAATTTAAATTGAGAAAGGGGCCATTTTAATTCCAAATGTCAGCCTTTTATTTGAGGCTATGAGCATAGCCTACTGGCCCTACAAAGATAAGTATGTGTGAGTATATTTTTTTTACATATCCACTTTCATGGAGTTAAATAATATAAAAAAACAAAGGCATATAAAGGTAAGATGGTCAATTGTGCTGTTAAAGAACCGCATGTACTTCTGCCTCCCCATTTAAAGGCCAGACCTCACAACACTTATTGATAGGCTGAAGGCCATGGGCGCCAGTCATGTGATCAAGGAAGAGACCCTGAGGCGGCCTGAACTGAAGGAGCTTTTCAAGGTTGGTAGGCTTCAAAACTGAACGAACATAAGAATAAACTCGGATGATAATTTATTAATACATTTCCTTCTAGAGTTGTCCAAGGCCTAAGCTGGCACTGAACGGCGTTGGGGGCAAGAGTGCAACAGAACTCCTCCGTCACTTACAGTAAGTATTCAGGTGACTAATGTGAACCTTAATTGGGGATCAAGTTTAGTTCATATATATTGTGTATCTTTCTCATGATGGCATTCATGAGAACATGGGAAGTGACACTGAGGCCATCTGCCTTTGGAGGAATGTTTCCTCTTAACAAGTATAATTAATTGGCTGATTCATCATAGTCAGTTGTTCACTTTGGACCGGAGGAAGCCCTCATTGGTGGTGTCTAGGCTAAAACGCGCTACATCCAAGTGATTCGTTTTTCTGCTGTATTTTAAGAGTTGGAGGTTCTTTAGTGACGTATGGAGGGATGGCCAAGCAGCCTGTTACGGTGCCTGTGGTAAGACTGATACTCCCTGTAACAATACCTAGATTTATGTCACAGGACAAAGAGAAATCTAATTTGTTTTGGATGATCAATTGAGCAAATACATCAGTTTGCACAGTAAAAAACGGATTTTACTGTACTTGTTTATAGGTAGAGAGTGGGCTATTAGCACATTTGTAAAGTGTTAATAAAGCTGTTTTGTTAACACGTTCACAAAAAGGTGACTTCTGTACAGCTTTCTGAGATCTGCCAGATTTGTGCGTTTGAAACATGTGCAGTTCATGTCTTTACATACATGACAGACCCAAATCCATTTTAAGAGCTGTTAATATGCTAGCAAACTCAAACAGGCATAGCATGTGATGCATGTTATATAAACATGGTAGCAAGAAAACACAGCTCATAGCGGAGGATGATGTATGGAGGATGACGATGTATGCTCTATCCAGGCAGTCTACGATGCGTTGTGCCTAAGAACAGCTCGTAGCCATGACGTATTGACCATATACCACACCCCTTCATGCCTTATTGCTTAATTGACCATGACCTGATTGCATATCTTTAAAATGTGATGAGTACATTATGTCAAATATAATCCTTTGCAACTTCTTCCTGTATTTAACCATATATTCTCTCCCCAGAGCGCACTGATCTTCAGAAATATCAAGGTTCAAGGCTTCTGGGTGACTCAGTGGAAAAGGAACCACTCTCAGGGTGAGCCAGACAGAGAGATTCAGTTGTTTAACCTAAAACACTGAGATGTAGTTTGTTCATTCAAACTCATGGATAGTCCTTTTATGTCCCTCTGTGTAATTTAGAGATTATTTAAGTGTATTGTTAGCTGAATGCAGTTGCTGGAAGTCTCCCATATTGGGACAGATAAAAAAATTGGGATTTCTTCTATATGCAATGAGAAAGCAAGCATGCAAGTTTATTTATATAGCACAATTCATACATGGTAGCAATTCTGTGCTTTACAGTAAAAATACAAAATGCAATGGAATTAAAATATGTCAAATTAACCACATTTACAACGTAAATGTATCTTAGGGACAATTATAGATGACAAACCAACCAGGTTCATATTAATTAGTTTACTTCCTGGCTTTTGATAGTAACTGGCACTTGTGGTAAATTAACCATCTGCTAATGTGGAAGAAATCTCAGTCTGACAGTACCACTTTAAAGTGAATGCAAAATAAAGATGTCTGTCTTCCTCAGATGAGGGAGCCTTACGCAGCATGCTGGACGAACTGTGCTCCCTTATTCGCCAGGGAAAACTTACTGCCCCTGCTTGTTCTGAGGTGGGTCTACAAGAGTTCGGCACAGGACTAGACAAGGCCATGCAGCCATTCACCTCTGCCAAACAGGTCCTTGTCATGTGACAATGGGGAGGCACTACCTGGAGGCACGATATGGACTTTTTCATGTTGCGTTCTAAAACATTTTGCTACAATGTGCCCTAATGAATACAACACCGTGTACACAAGACCTCTACTGGTTCAATAGGTGCAGCACTGAGGCTGCCGTCTCATTACTGTCTGAAATGTTTTTCTCAAGCATGCGTTCAGTAAACTGGGCTCAAAGTTCCACGTTATCAGCAGTCCCATTCCTGACATTAAATATTTTATACAACACCGTCAGTCTGTACATGGAATGACTGGATCCCTTTCCTGAAAATTAATGGATTCTTAGATCATTGTCATTCCTTTTCTATTGTTTATTCGGCATTGTAACAATGTTATACACTGATCCCAGAGCTGCTTTTGGAGGCTTGAGAACTTGTGTTGATTCAGTGCCACACATGCTAGAGGCCATGCTTGCTGGATAATGCTTGAACATTTGGCTAAGATGGATCTGTTGAATAATATACAATCTTATGAAATTCCAGTTTGTTGTCATATGTACTGAGCAAATATGATTTACAGGTTTGTTTTAACAACAGTCGTGCATGCACCATTTTTCTACAATTAAGAATGATTGTAGATAATAATAGATAAGACAATGCATAATTGCAGCATGAATCCATTAATTGGAAAATGAGACATTTGGATAGAAATTAAGTTAAACATGTTTAATTGATATAACTGATTAAATAACTGAAAATAACTATACATGTGTTGCAACTTCTGTGAGAAAATCCTAGTTGGCCAAAAACAGCGTTGCAGTATTTTAGTTGTTTATTCCCTGGCAGACAATGATATCTAGGGCTCATTGTCTCTGTGGTACAGCGCTAACAGTTTGCCCAGAACAGACTGACTGCCAGACACAGAACTGGTGACAAGGCATTGTTGGTTAACGTGGGTCCCTTGTTTTTCACACATTTGTCGTACATCTGAAAGTCTACCTCCTTAGCAGCGCACACATGGTTGATTCGGCAGTCACTGTCGCACTCAGTCAGGTCATAATTCACTGAGTTGAACTCGTAATACTTCTGTAGGTAGCGGTGGTTGTTGGTCATGCGGTTTAGGACGTGGTGCATAGAAGCTGGGGAGGCATCCGGCACGCGGAAGCTCTCCGTGAGGCGGTACTCTTTCTCCCAGCGGGCCTTAGCATTGTTGGCATGAGTCAGGTTTAGATAAAAGGTCACAAAGTCCTGTAGGTCAGGAGACAGATTGAAAACATTTGGACCATAAATGAATTAGTGCTAAAACTGGCATATTTCAGCATAGTCAATTAGGAATTGATTAAAGTAGCAGCTAACATTAAAGATTTAAAAATAAATTGTCTCTGATTTAAGCAGCCTAGATTGGATTTATTTTAGAAACATTGATTCTAGAAAAAAAATGAACTGTGTATACATTGTAAATAGCATACTTTTTGGTAATGAACTCTTTAACATTATAAATATAGATCAGTTGTGATATTCACCAATTCTATGGATATCGAGGGTTGGCTTTTGATTTCATGCCCTCTTACCCACACGTACATCCAAAGGTAGATTCGTTTTTTTATCACCACTTACTTTGACAAGAAGGGTTTGGGTGTCATATTCAAAGACACGTATCCCAGGGTTGTTTGCTCCATCTATGACCCCAGGTAGGGTGGTCTTCCAGGGAGTGACCCCAGGGGTCAAGAACAGGGTACTAATTGGGGAACCATCTACATGTTTGCAGAACACAAATGCAACATTCCAGTGTGGGCAGTTGTACAGTATAACTTTCAGTGATGAAAAGGACAGTTAGAAAATGACTTAGAACACAAAAACATTTCAATTTAAGGAAGTACATTGTCTAACTTAGCTTGCAAGCCAACAGGCAATGTTGATATACTTAATGAAAAGCAGACCATTATTATACTAAATAAAACTAATATTCCTATAAATCCTTTAGCAACTTTTTTTTTAGAGCTACATAGATATCATATTCATAATATTTCTTTAAAAATTATACCAGGCAGTTTAAGAGGTCTCATTAGATTAGGAGATAAATTGAAATACTATTTTCAAGTGTTTGAATTATGCACATTGCGGATGGGGAACCGAGCCCCACCTTGGACCAGCCATCAACATGTACATCAACAATACTTAGCTAGTTTCTGTGCTTTCTGACTCTATTGCAGTTTCAAGCCAAACATGATATAATGTTGGGCTTCATTTTATTCTTCTTTTCTAATCAGGGCCCAGTCTAGACCTGGGACACCAGGTGGGTGCAATAACTGTCAGGTAGGATAAGGACCATCGAAGCCGCAAGCCTCATAAGATTTTAATAACCTTACTGAATACCTCCTGAACTGTAGAACATGCGGAAACTGTCAGTGTGATGATGACCGAAGAACTGCCCAAATATGATGTTGTGATGCTCCTGGATTAGGTCTAGATAGCGTTTGTTGAAGTGGGATCGAAACCATGCCTTACTGCGCTTCTTCTCAAAGAATCCTGGTGGAACATGACCAGTGATGTAGACCTGAGAGAAAAATGGGTTTAGGATTCATAGTATATGATACTCTCAAGTCTAAAACAATGGTACCTCTTCACATGTTGGAGATTATTTATAATCATTGTGAAGGAACCTGGAGTGTAACTCCATTTCTGCTTGCAGGTGATTAACTTTATATTTAGAATTACCGGGTGACTTATATTACTACTTATTGCAATATAAGGAGCATGGTAAGACCTTTTCGTGGTCATTAGCAGCTTTTATAAGAACTTGGTCCATCCAGTTGAATTGACCGGCTGGATCATCCATTTCTTCTGTGACCTTGTTCTGGTCATAGTACAGGTTGGTGTTTAGGACCACTACCCTGTAACCTGGTCGGTTCAGCAGCTTCTCTGTATAATATCCTCCTATAGAGGAAAAGATAAAACAGAAAAAAAGACAGCTGAACTGGAGTTGAGCCCAGACTGCACACTCCACTTGGTGATTCGGTTTCCTCAGTCAGATACATTTTTGTCCTAGGGAGAAAAGGCATGTCCAAATGACATTCTCAATTAAGGCCTCCACTTCCCAAGAGGCATAGCATTCTGAAGTGCTCTTTAGCATACCAGAAATTGAATTGACCCTGGATTGCTTCTAAATAAATGTTGTTGCTTACCTGTGCGGAAGGTTTTTTGAGACTCTGGTTCCAACCAGCTCTGCCACAGGTGTGTTATCTGATCATAAATGTAATTCTGGGCTGCAGGGAGCTGGCTCTTCGGATGGTAGTCATGATTCCCGAGAGCTGAGTACACTTTAGTACCTGAAACGATCACAAAAGTTTATCACCGACGGCTTTGATTAATGCATTCCCCTCAAAAAGCAATTACCGAATACAAGGGACGTCCCTCTGAAAAATACATATTAGCTCACACTCACTTGGAAATACATGCTTTATTATCTGGGTGAGGTTGCCAATTATGGAGAGAACATCCACTTCTCCCAGATCCTCATCAGGGACATGTGGTGTGTCGTCTCTGTAGGACAAATGTCAGGTTGTTGAGGGAATCTCTCTGTTAAAGAAATTCTATCACAGGTGTAGGGCTAAATGAACAGCAGTCCTCTAAGTTGTTCAATTGAAAGTGCTACTATATCAATGAAAATAAATGCACCAGTAGTTAAATTGCTTTTAACCATACAT
This sequence comes from Esox niger, assembly GCA_016801105.1. Classification (NCBI taxonomy): domain Eukaryota; kingdom Metazoa; phylum Chordata; class Actinopteri; order Esociformes; family Esocidae; genus Esox; species Esox niger. The sequence continues at coordinate 7,287 of JACXGJ010017495.1, forward strand.
TCATTGACAATTGCAAATATAAAATCATTTTCATTATACCCGGTCCAGAAGATGAAATCTGGATCTGGCAGGATGTTTTTCATTGCATAGATCGAGGAGTTGATAAGTTGCCATGGTGAATCACAAAGGTAATGTCCATATATACCGGCCCTTGATGCAGGCCGTTTACCACTGGAAGCGCACACAAGCTCAGGATTGTTAGTGAGTTTATAGGTTGGGTCCCAGTGAATATCTGTAATGTGCCAAAAGTTGCCTGTAAATAGAAAGCATGGATGACATTTACTGATAGGCCAAAATAGTCAATAATGGACAGGTACAATACAAAGATAGAACTATACATCAATCTAATGTTGTACTGAGCCCTTAGATACACAAAAACATGTGATTGATTAACATGCTGTTTCACACTTGCACACACACATTAATGTCAGTTTCAAGGGGTTATGTATTAGTCTTCCTGTGCTAAGGTACACATGTTAATGGTCTGCATGTTTACTTGTGTCATTCAACATTATTTTCAAAATCCCAGTCGTCACCAAGACACATTATTCACCAAAGTTTTGTCACAATATGTTACTAGCCTACGTTACAGAATCGAATAGAGTGGCTTGAGGTTCCGGAAAATAATTAGCCATTCTATAGAAGCCACAGAGATAACACATTTGAGCAATGTTTATGCCCATAGTGGCAAACGGTTGTAAATGTTTCAACTTATCTGTTGAGAAATGGTATTTTACCGTGAATTTAGTTTTTCCAAAAGTTACAAAAACAAAAATATAGTTTTTTAAATAATGAGTTTAATAAACTTGTTCTACTCGGCGATTCGACATTACAAATCGCAATGTTTTATGGGATGAATAGGCTATTTTACTTTCCCCACTCATTCCGAAAGGTGCCGCCTGTAGTCTGTACTTTTTTCAATGTAACATATAATCTTAGTTTTGTAATAATAAATGAATCGTTTACTGATCGCTTTGTGGACTTTGTAAACGTCCATGTAGCCTACATAATCATGAGCACGTGACTTAATTAAAATGGTTTTCGTTACACGAAGGGGTGTGCTCCTTCCTTAAAGATTCAATAGTTTTATAGTAGTAGGCCCTAAATGAAAACAACTATCGCAGTAATATAGTATAACAAAAAATATCCCTGCATTTGATCGTAAATTAACGTAGTAGTCCAGTAACCATTTAATCTCAATTCAGATGAATGTGGAAATACATCTAGATCGTATTGAGTTATACAGAGTTTGAAAGAAAATAAACAGCGTTGTTTCGTATTCAAAGTGATCTAAAAAAACACAAATGGCCTCGATCTGCCCGCCAACACAGCTTTTGAATGCTGGGACAGTTGCTCTGATCACTGAACTACAGAACAGCAAGGCAGTTCTCAATAATAACACAAAATGTACTCAAGTCAAATAAAAATATGCGAAGTAGTGCCAAAGGAATCCCCGTAAACATGTGGGAGGTGGGACAACCCGTGTCACAACAAACAAAATTATGTTACATAGCCTAATAAAGAGCATTAACAGACAAGTATGCTACAAATAGCTACCTGTCTTTAATAATGAATAATTATTTTGTCAGATCAGGCCTTGAAAGCGTAATAGGCCTTTTGAATTCGACCTATTTTAACTGTAATATGCACAACTTTCAGATATTTAATATTCTCACCTGCCAACTCCAAAACGTCCCCGATTGAGAAAAGAAGAGAGGACAAGAGGATTGTCCTTATTATAACCATAGTGCACTCTGAGCTGGAAAAGTACTTGAGAACGAACTAAATCAGGTGGAATATAGGCTGGGCAGATGAAGGAAAGAGGTGCGCCGTTATCTATAGTCTTGCGTCAAATATCAAGCTGAACCCTCTATAAACTGGAGGAGCAGCTCTTATGTAAATCATAGCAAGCGAAGAATACAGATGTTCATTCAGGTCGGTAAAACAGATTGAACGATTCCACGAGCCAGCAGGGAAACCATAAAAGTGCACAAGGCACTCATGGCTGAGTTAGTCTTTGTTGATTATAGGATCTTCCTGTTTTATTATTCTCTTACATTTACCGAAACGTGCGAATATAGGCCCTATACACATGTACAAGTCGAATACACACTTTTTCAGTACGTGTTGGGTATACAATTAGTTTTATCTCTCACTGATATACATAGGAATTAAGTGCAGCTATACATCATTACAGTTAATATAGTAGAAGGAACATATCCGGAATGTGTAGCTTACAATGGTCGTAATCCATTTTTCTTATCATTAACATTAAAATGTAACAAAATGTAATTGCCATGCACACCACATATTTCCCATGCCTTCCTGTCAGATCGATACGTGTATGTTCACGGTTAAACGGAGGGTCTTTCAAAAAAAGAGTAGGGGCTTTATGTCCAGGGAAAATCCTCCAGGTCCGACCATTAAAAACGATGACGTCATAATAGAGCCTGCAGCTGACGGAACAATATCTTCGCGATAGATAACATCTTGACAGTTCGGGATCGATTCATTTCTGAATCAGAAGCGGACATCTTGACCAGGTGAGTAACTTCTAATGTAGTTTGTGTTATTATTTGTCAGGAATGTGCAACTCCAGTCTTCAACTTTGTGGGAAAAACCCAGTCCTAGCTGACCCAGTCCTAGCTGACACACCTGACTTTAAAAAAACATTTTAATGTAACTTTTATTTACACAGGGGTCTCCTAAGTCAGTGTTGTGAACAACATATGTTAACAAAACACACTCATCACAGCAGTAAAATACACATAATTAATGATTACATTAATGAACACATACAACTACCATAGACTTCCCTCTAGAAAAATTATTTGATTTGCGCAGTAGAAACTAGGGGATGGTGAGTATGGCCTATTAGGACCAAGGGGATGGTGAGTTTGAACTATTAGTACCAAGGTGATGGTGAGAATAGACCAAGGGGATGGTTAGTATGGACTGTTACGACCAAAGGGATGGTGTGTATGGACTATTTCGACCAAGGGGATGGTGAGTATGGCCAATTAGGACCAGGGGAATGTGAGTATAGACCAAAGGTATGGGGGACCAAGGGGATGGTGAGTATGGACTTTTATGACCAAGGGGATGGTGAGTACGATCTATTAGGACAAAGTGGATGGTGAGTATGGACTATTAGGACCAAGGGGATGGTGAGTATGGACTATTAGGACCAAGGGGATGGTAAGTTTGAACTATTAGCACCAAGGTGATGGTGAATATGGACTTTCAGGACCAAGGGGATGGTGAGTATGGGCGATTTGGACCAGGGGGATGGTGAGTATGGACCAGGGGGATGGTGGACCAAGGAGATGGTGAGTATGGACATTTAGGACCAAGGGGATGTTGAGTATTGACTATTGGGACCAAGGGGAAGGTGACTATGGCCTATTAGGACCTAGGGGATGGTGAGTATGGCCAATTAGGACCAAGGGGATGGTGAGTATAGACCAAGGGTATGGGGGACCAAGGGGAAGATGTTTATGGACTATTTGGACCAAGGGGATGGTGAATTTGAACTATTAGGACCAAGCGGATGGTGAGTACGAACTATTAGGACCAAGGGGATGGTAAGTTTGAACTATTAGCACCAAGGTGATGGTGTGTATGGACTTTCAGGACCAAGGGGATGTTGAGTATTGACTATTGGGACAAAGGGGAAGGTGACTATGGCCTATTAGGACCTAGGGGATGGTGAGTATAGACCTAGGGGATGGTGGACCAAGGGGATGGTGAGTACGATATCTTAGGACCAAGGTGATCGTGAGTATGTACATTTAGGACCATGGGGATAGTGAGTATGGAGTTTTTGGACCAAGGG
>JACXGJ010017496.1:0-11121 GCA_016801105.1 Esox niger
ACACACACACACACACACACACAGGCACACACAGACACACACAGACAGACAGACACACACACACACAGGCACACATACACACACAGGCAGACAGACACACACAGGCAGACAGACACACACAGACAGACACACACAGACAGACACACAGACACACACGCACACACACTCAGACAGACACACACACACACACACACACTCAGACAGACAGACAGACAGACTGACACACACACACACACACACACAGACTGACAGGAGACAAAAGGGATGGAAAAGCATCCACAGCAGCAGCCATGAAATGCTTTAAAAATGTCACAGGAGCCCCTACCTGCCTCAATCTCTGTCTCCATCTGATAGTGTGTTTGTGGAAGTGATCATCGGCATCAAAACTTACGTAAAATCATTGCAAAGTAGGACAATTGGACAATGCCGGTGTGTGGCAGAGAGGAGAGAAAGCGGAAGAGAGGGGAAAGAGGTGGGTGTTGCTGTAGTAATGAACCTTAACGTCAGAGCTTAACCCAAACAAAACAGAAAAGCCAGCCTATTTTTTGTGTGCAGAAGATTTTTTTTTTTAAGCTTGTCAGCACGTTTGCGACCAATTTCTTTCCTTTTCATAATCTTCTGATGGAATTTATTATATGGAAAATTTACAGCATGGCAGTGTGTGCAGGTGAGTAAGGGCCTGAGGGATGTAGACACAGGTCTTATTGGAAATGGCACATGCTCAGTGTTGAGGCCCATTGCACTACTTTTAGTTCAACTTATAATATATGTAATTAAATTTTGCTGTGGCTTGATGATAATTTTAACTAAATTCAAATCCCATTGGTGTTTTCAGTAGCTATCTGGTTTGCCATGAAATGGCATTGGGATTTTGACGGTTGCAACTATATGCCATGTCTTCTTTTTCAACATCATTCTTCATTCTTTGTGAGAATTAGGCAGGTCTGTGTTTAGTAGAATTACACATCGTGTTAACGCATGTTCCAGAGAGGATTCTGTTCTTGCAATTAGACTTTTGGATTTTGATGTCTTATTATAGGCCTAGATATTGTTAGGTATATTTACCCTTTTACATTTAAGTCGTTTAGCAGATGCTCATATTCAGGGACTTTGACAGGTCAGACAGTAGATACTGCTCAGTAAAAGGCACATGACAGCCCACTCGGAGTTGGAGGCTGTCGTGACTTTTTCTGAATTGAGGCTTCCGCCTGGCCACTCAACCATAAAGACCTGATTGGTTGTTCCATCTCCACATAGGAACACTGGGGTTCTGCCAGAGTGACTAAGGGATTCTTGGTCACCAACCAAAGTCCCTTCTGTCACAATTGCTCAGTATGGCAGAGAAGCCAGCTCTAGCCTCAAGACAATCCTGTCTCTGTGCACTACGGACAATTCCATCAACCTCATGGCTTGGGTTTTGCTTTGAACATACACTGTCAACTGTGGTACCTTATTTTGACAATTGTATGACTTTCCAAATCATGTCCAGTCTACATAAGCAATGGAATCAGGACGCACCTTAGCTCAATTTCGAGTGTCATAGCAAAAAGGACTGAATTATGTAAATTAGATATTTTAGTTTTTTATATTGAATTACTGAATTACTTACGCTTGCAAGTCAATCAATCAATCAAAAATTCTAAACTCAAGTGCCCTTCATATTCCTAATCGTCATTGGTGTGTCCCACCTGACTGTCGTCAGTGCATCATTTGGTTGCTGAGGTGACCCAATGAGTGGACACTCCAACTGATTGTACCACCGATTCCTTTTGTCCAGTACCCCCATCACATCACACATCACCTGGTTTAAAAACGCAGTCAGTTATCACCTCCACAGAGATGCATTTGTGTTATCACACATGAGATTATATAGACAAAAACACTACATAAATATCTTTTGATAGACATCCCCATTTGTAATGTTTCATGTGAGTACTGTATGTATTGCTGTTGTGTTTTGTTTGGTGTTGTCTAGTCACTTGTTTGCTCTTTAGTTCCTTTTTAACTTGTGTGTTTTGTATGTACCTGGGAAAATGTTTTCTTAGTAAGTCGCCTTTGGGCATACACAACCCATAAGAAATCTCGGTATAAATTCAAGTTAGAACGGAGTAGACCACCCACTGTGTTTTTGTATACGTTAGTAGTTAGCTAAGAGGTTCTTGAGGCAGGCAATCTCAGTTTAGTGTTTTTTTTACTTATTGTGTCATTCCTTGGGTCCAGCTCAGCCCCTTTTCCCTAACCCATTTTCTGTGTGTCTATAATAAACATTTTATGTTTGACGGTAGTTTTGGTTGTCTTTGTCATTTGTTCTCACTGTTCCTTTACACTTACAATTTGCATGAATTTTATGTTATGGCTCTGTTCCATCCACTGCTGGAGCCACGGGTCTGTAATATAACTTGGGGGCTTGTCCGGAATATCACATTGATACCCATGCCACTCATGTAAATTGGTTTAATGTCTAGTTCAGTGTTGAACTGTGCAGCTGTGATTGTGTGATCGGCTAGTTTAGTGTTCGGTGTTTGTTGGCTGGTGTTGCTGGCTTACAATGGCTACTTTTGATTTGGATGCCTTTTGAGTAACCCTACGTGGGAGGATTTTGATGGATGCTATAAAGTGGATTCCCTGTCTTTCACTGACCATTTTTCTTTAATCGTACCAAAGAGTAGAGTTAAAGCAGAGGTTAGAAATATTGTGTTAGATATTTTGTTGAAGGAGCAAGAGTTTGTGTTACCGCTGCCTGAAACTGCTGCTCTTGTTGGGGATGTGGCTGCTGCTCCTATAAGTCCATCCATTTCTGAGGACGAGGGTGATGCTATGGCACCCGCCACTTTGTCCTATTTTGACCCACTCTTCCCACTGTCAGACAGTTTTGCCAGATGGGATGTCCATTTGACATGGCACCAGGTAGAGACGGAAGAGAGCACAGATCAGGCAAGAAAATCTCCAGTTGGAGGCAGAACGGGATGCGCGTAAAATTGAGGCAGAACAAGAGGTGCGTAGACTTGATCTGGAGTTGGAACTGGAACAGTGAGGCTAGCCTCTGCCCATGCCATGCCTGCTAGTGATCCGTCTTCACGAGCTGGCTATTCTACTAATTTCAATATTAGTAGACCAATCACCTTGGTACCAGTGTTCTGAGAGTCAGAGGTTGACTCCTATTTTGGTGTTTTTGTGCGTGTAGCGGTAGCATTGAAATGGCCGGAAGAGGTATGGTGTGCTTATTGCACCAGTAAAAAGCCCAAGAGGTTTTGTCAGCCCTACCTCTTCAAGACAGTTTGAAATATGATGTGGTCAACGCTATTGTTCTTTGTGCCTACGAGCTTGTTCCTGAGGCATATCGACAGAGATACAGGTCTCATGAAATGTCTTCTACTTAGACTTGCTGTAACTATACTATTGTACAATCGCAGTGCAGTGTAAAAGTGACAGGTGTGCATGATATAATTGGCAGATGAGCATAATATAAAGTGACAGGTCTGCATGGGACTATGGATGGAAGGGAAGCGATGTTCCTGAGTTGAGCAGCCTTACAGCCTGTGGAAAGAAACTGTCCTGTAGCCTGTTTGTTTTGGAATGTGGAACTTGTTGCTGTTGGAGTTAAAAAATAACTTACCCCCACGCATTGTTGTTTGTATAGGAAAGTGTTCTCACTGTCGGAAGCATCTGTATTAGCAGACGAGTTTGTGTTGACACACAACCGTATTCTTGGCTGGTACAGAGAGTAGGGCTGTGGAGCTACCGACTTCAAGCCCTAGTCGACCAAAAGTACATCAAGCACTCCCGATAGATGTATGTCACTGTTAATTGTCATAAGCCAAGACATATAGTTAATGATTGCTTCCTGCTAAAATGCCAATAAGGGATGCCCTTGCATCCCAAGCCACCAACAGGTGTTGGGTTAGTTCGTACAGTTGTTAGGTCAGAAATATAACTGTTGCCTCATGGTCAAAGTAGTTTGAAAGTCCAAGTCCCATATTGCAGTCATGAACAGTTCATTTTTGAGGGGTTTGTTTCCCCATCAGATTACGATGCGTCTCGACTTCCAGTCAGAATCCTAAGAGACTGGTTCAGTCATTCATCCTATCTGACGTGTTGCCCTTCTCCAACAGTACTGTGGCTCCAGTGTGTGTGTCCAGGGAATTGAAATGGGAATCCTCCCAGTGCCATTGCACTGTGTGAACGTACACTGTGAGCTAATCAGTGGATTGTTCGGAGTTGGCATATGTCCTATGTAGCCAGTAAAAGATGTGTCATGTAGAATGGGCAACGAGATCACTGGAGGAAAGGTGATACCCATGTAGGAGGTGTTGGATAAAAGTGACCATTCTCTTTCGGAGGAGCTGGCACAGAGTTTTCCACACGTGTTTCCCGCTTGTGCTGTCACGGGCTCAGGCACGACAAAGGGTGACATGACAGATTGGTTGAACACAATATTGTCCTGAAAGCTTGACCACGAGAATAGCATGTGTGCTACTTCTGGTAAACTGGTGGGGTCTGAAAAACAGCCCGGGGAACTGGAAGAAGAATGCAGGACTTGTTGCTGATGCAAATACTGGTTCCTACAGCCTTTTGACCAACTATTTTATCACCAGTGATTATTTGGGAGTCACCAAGATTGATGAACAGGTTCAGCGACATTTCTTTTGGCCTTATTTAAAAACAAGATTTGTCTCAGTTCTGTTGGACATGCCACACCTGTCAGGTAACTGGAAAACCAAACCAGGTTATTCATCCGACTCGTCATTGTCCATACCGGTCATAGAACATGTGATTGATTGTGTTAGACCATTACCGAAAACAAAACCTGGTAATCAGTTTCTGTTGACGGTTATGTGTGTGGCCACCAGATACCCAGAGGCTGTTCCTCTGTGAAGGATTACTGCTCCAGTGGTGAGCAAAGCCTTGATTAAATTATTTTCAACACTTTAGTTACCTAAGGTGGTACAAACTGAGCAAGGTACACATTTCCATTCTAAGTTTTTCAAAATCCTTGTCCTAGTAAACATTGTATGTTTCATGGTAGCTTTGGATGTCTGTGTCTTGTTCTCACTGTTCCGTTATGCATTTTATTTTATGGGTCTCTATACCATCCACCCTAGACTGCTAGAGCCACGAGTCCGTAACAGATACATTTGCAAACATTTCTAAAATCCTGTTTTTGCATTGTCATTATGGGGTATTGTGTGTAGATTATTGAGAGGAAACAAATCAATGAAATTAATTTTTGAGTAAGGCTGTAACGTAACACCAGAACACTCACAATATTTTTTTTGACAACTACCAAATAGCCATTAGCTGGCAACAGGTTTTGATATCAGACAGTCACACTTTCTCCTTTGTTTTATATGAATTATGCCTGGGAGAAGGAATCTAAGGCTTTATGTTGGGCTACGCGATCAACATTTATCGTAAAACACACAATAGTATTAATATGTTCCTACTAAGGGCTTACTTGCCATCAACATAAAGCATGCAATGCTTCATGCCTTTTTGCATTATTTTATTAATCAGGTTAGACTTATTTACAAAAGCAGGACATTAGGCACACTTAGTGTGCACTTTGAATGCATTTGAAAAGGAAAAGAATAGTACATCACAACAGATGAAAAAAATATCTTTGTGAGGCTGAATGGACAGAGCCTGGGCCTTTGGCAACAATATATACCCAGTTTAATTGCAGTTAAAGTCTAAAGGAATTTATAACTTCTTTTTTGGTCTGGGGCCTGGCCTCAAATTTGTCAGAAGCCATTGGACCCGGATGTATAGGGCCGTGACCTCATAGGCATGAGTAGGGCTTGTTCATGGACTCGAGGTAGTCATTTATAGATGTGAGATTTTCAGTTTGTCAAAGCAACCTGCCGTAATGAAATGTAGAACCCCCTCAAAATACAAAAAATGTGCAGCTACAATCAAAGATGCATTCCAAGATGCATTCCATATCATTTTAACCTATTTTGACCAGGATGTGAATCATGTTGTTGACGTGCGTAATCTATTAGTGTAATCACCTCATTTAGCCATGTAATGCTTTTGAGTTTGAGTTTAGACTAATGTTTATGATTACATAAGCATATACATGACAGTATTTTTAAGTAACATTCAGGGACTCATTATGTCTCAAATGTGTCATCTTACACCAGAAATTGCTGAATGTATTACTTAAAGTACAACTCCTTTCAGTGTAAAGTCAGTGGAGGATGGGTAAACTCTATTTTCATGATTGCTTCCCCAACACTATATGCTTCCTTTCTCTGCCATCCCAAACCTTCCTGACTGTAAATATGTAAGCACTTCCATAGAAAGTCTTTAGAAACCTGAAACTGCCTTCTAACATTAGCCAAAAGCGTGTTCATAGGGAACAGAGGAAACATGAATAAATGTTCCACTGTGGAGAACATCAACTCAATCTTTAATATTACATTCCCCATTATAGTCCTGCTGTCTTTGCTTGTCTGTATATTTGTGTTTACTTTCCTGGTGTATGACCGCTTTGAGGCTTCCTCCCTCTATCCACCCACCTTCTCTAGCCAGTGAGAGCAGTGCCCGGGATTAAGCGGTCTCAAAGCGCACTTAAAATGTATTTTTTATCTGACGCTGTGCCGTAGTAATGTTTTTATTTCCGCAGCTAACGGTGCGTCGGACGTACCGCTGGGCAACCCTAGCCATCTGTCTCTGCATCACATAGTAGCCAGGGCTAATGGACTGACTGGGCCTATGCACAGCTACGCTCTGTTCCCATCCACCATCAGCAGCACTGCAGGATGGAACCAAAGGCTCCAAAGGAGAGACATCAACACCCTGTCTGTCATCCATCAGTTGTGCAAAATAATCTGAAAGATGTTTTTTCAACCAAGATAGATATATTCTCATTGTCTTTTGTTTGTTGGGTTTGGTGATTCCGTGTAATGCTTTTTAAAAAGGCACTTGAATTTTGGAACGACTAATAAAAACGTGAATGTAAATCTTTTGTACTTTCAGAAGATGCAAGGCCTATTTTTCATCAGAAATCATGTAGATTGTGGTGCCAGGGGAGTGTGGGAAAGCTGACAACCCTGATTTATGACTAGAGAACCACCCCCAAAACACTGGGTTGGATGACCAAACATCTCATCCCACTCTCACTTGGCTGGTAAGGCTAAGTTTGTGCTGGATTTTTCACACTTAGGGAAAAAGGTGATGAGAGGAGATTGATGTGAGCTGTAATTCATTGCTACTGTGTTGTTTGACAAAGGAATCAAGAGCAACAAACACACACTAACCCACTACTTAGCTTTCTTGGAGTTTTCTAAAGACACTCTTAAGTCATAGTTCACACATTCAAAATTACACATTGCTATAAATATCCATTCCTATATAAGACATTTTTATATTAAGATTTATCCCAGAATCATGTTTAGAATACTTTTTGTGTCACAATACATTTTTGATTATTCTGCTATATTAGCCTGGTCAGTGCAAATATTAGTACCAGGACTTGAATGAAATTAGTATCAAAATGTTAGCAGAAACAGTGCTTGGAGAACAACTCCATTGGCCTAATGTATCTACAAATAAAACCCATTGGATTTGTTCTGAAGTCAATAATGGGGAACCCAATGATTCTGTGCCACAGGGACCACTTGGAACATACCTCTTATTCATTACCAGAGTAAAGAGGCCTTCTGGATACGCTGCAGAGAATGGAGGGCCGTTTACCAGCTCACACTGTGGGCGGCTGAGTGTAGGCACAGGAACTGTGGAAGTACACACCCAGGACCATTTTACCTGCCATTAGTGATCTGTCTGTACAGACTAGGTGTTTTAACATTCACGCAAAAAAGGTAGTTCCATCTCTCCATCTGTCACTTCAGAGTTGCCTGCTAAATGTCAATTATAATTGGACATGAGGACCTTAGCCTTGTGGTTAAGTTCTATGTATATAGGAACCAGATCCAATTTGCCTTGTGCCAAACGGGCTTTCAAGTGTACAGTAAAGCATGTTTGTACAGTGAGTGTGTCCTTCATCCCAACTGAATCTACTGCCTCACACATGGAACCTGACATCAATGCTCAGTGTGGAATTCCTCCATGGATGAGCACTGCCATCTCTTATATACAGTATGTGTGCATATATGTGAGGGGGCTGACATGGGGAAAAACCCGTCTAATCCATTTTCCCCCGGCTTAAGTCCAGCACAGGATTGCTGTCAAATATCTGTGTGTGTGTGGGCTAACTCAGAGTACTGCTTTGACTAGGCAAGAGAATGGCGGGGGGGGTTGGGATAGAAGGGACTATAAGGAAAACAAGCAGGGATAGAAATCCATCGGAGAGTGAGGAAAAACTGACATATTTCCAATATAAACACAGGGAGGCTGAAATAAGGACATACTTAATTAGTTTAGTGTATTTATTCACACAACAGACAAATAGAAAACAAACACTGCAGATAAAATACAATTACACAAGGCAAAAAGTGAAGGAGGGGTTGCTAGAGAGGGAGGCTATAGGAAAACAAACAGGGGGAGAAATACATAGTGAGAAAAACTGACTAACTTATTAAGACAGTTTATTATTGTTTTTGCACGAAAGACAAAAATAAGATAAATTGTGCATAAAGTATAAAACAAGGCAAAAGTGTTTAAATAATTCAGTAATAAAATGTTATGATTACTCAAACTCAGTATTAATATTACTTTCATATTATGAAGCATTAGAAAACAAATAGGAATAGCCTATAACAAACTGAACACCTTCAAATGTGACAATTTTCCAGTTTACATAGCCGGCCCAAAAACTGAATTAGCATTTTACCTTATGGGTTACATACAGTGCCTTTCTACTTCAGTATGATTGGGCTGCATCTCGACAATACACGCTAAATGTGTGTCAGATGTTCAGCTATTCCAATTAATCCAATAATCCTTGATCTTTCAGAATTAAAGGATGTGTTAATCAATTGTATTGTGTTTTTTTCATGTAAATATTTCTAAACCGTGGCAAATTCCCGAAAATAGTATTGACATTATTGTTTACAAAAAACAGATTATCCATAGCTACACTAAATCTGCAGCAGTCTGATGTTTTGCTCCAAACCACCAACATTGTCAAAACATTGCAGAAACACTAGGCACGCAAAATCGTGCACACCTGCGTATGAATAAGTTTTACCCGTGCGAATGTAACTGTCGATTATTAGGGACAACAGCGATGGATTTTCAAAAAAAAAAAAAAAAACCGTGAAACTGTTAGCTTAAAGTCAATGCTGTCAGCAGCCAATGATACCCACTGAATGCAATATTCTCAGATGCAAGGCAAGCAGAATCACTTGGCCTACATGTATGGAGTTGAAGTGGCTGCATCAAATGCAAATCAGCATCCTTTTTGCAGAGTGCTTCCCAGCACCCCTTTTCTCCTCAAACTTCGTGAAGAATTGCATATAATGTTTTATGTTGAAGGCAGTGCCAAGTTACAGCTATCTAACAAATAGTTGCCTAATCCTCTGAACAACTCCTGCCTGAAAAAGTTAAGCCTATCACCTATCAATGTTCCAAGAAAGATCCGTCAAAAGTTCACACGCCATCCAACCAGACAAAATTAAAGTGGCACTTTATTGGTCACTAAGCTGGATTGTGCGCACCCACCTTTGCGCATGTGATGAGTACACACAACATAGACATGCAATTGTTATTTGAGTTCAAATAAGGATGTTTATAAAACAATAAATAAAAAAATCAAGCATTCAGCGTATCATAATCATTTTGCACATCTATTCTTTTTCATTTGAAGTAATCCAAGAAGTAATCAGAAATGTTTCGATTTTTCGTATCTGCAATCTTGTTACAATATTTTAGTTGTTGAAGTAAGGGATTCAATTTAAGTTTTTTGTAATTGGTTACATGTAATAGATTACATGTAACCGACTCCGCATACAGTGTTAATGTAATTTTTTTTACAGTCACCTCCAAAGGTACTGGAACGGTAAGGCAAATTCCTTTGTTTCTGTTGTTCACTGAAGACATTTGGGTTTAAGATCTAAAGATGAGTATGAGACAAGAGTTCAGAATTTCAGCTTTGGACAAATTGGACAAACATTGGGCATAGCAAGCACAACAATTTGGAATGTCCTGAAAAAGAAAGAAACAACTGGTGTACTGAGCAACAGACGTCGAACAGGTCGGCCAAGGAAAACAACAGTAGTTGATGACAGATATATTGTGAGAGCTGTGAAGAAAACCCCCAAAACATCAGTGACATCACCAACAACCTCCACAGTGCAGGGGTGAAGGTATCACAATCCACTGTTCGAAGAAGACTCAGAGAGCAGAAATATAGAGGCCAGACCACAAGATGCAAACCACTCATCAGCAGTAAAAATCGGAAGGCCAGATTGAAATTTACCAAGAAGTACAAAGATTAGCCGCAAAAGTTCTGGAAGAATGACACAAAGAACACTGCCAACAAAACAAAGGACTTCCTCAGGGAAAGAAAGTGGAAGGTTTTAGACTAGCCAAGTCAATCACCTGACCTTAACCCAACAGAGCATGCATTTCACCTCCTTAAGAGGAGACTGAAGAGAGAAACACCCCAAAACAAATAAGAACTGAAAGAAGCTGCAGTAAAAGATTATTTGTTCCTTTACTTTTGCTCAGCTAAAAATGCTGTGGTCTAATAAAAACGGTGATATGTCCTAAGTTGTTTAACACATCTAGATGTGAATATCAGGAAATGAAAGCTGAAATTCTGAACTCTTGTCTCATACTCATCTTTTGATCACAAACCCAAATGTCTTCAGTGACCAACAAAAACAAAGGAATTTTCCTTGCCGTTCCAAAACTTTTGGAGGGGACTGTATATACAATTAACAACGATACTGAGCACAAGTGCAACCGTGTAAAATATTTTCTTCAAATAAAATTCTAGCAGTCCCCAGCGCGAGCCCCTTAAAATCTCAGTCAACCGGGTAAATGACAATGCTGGCAAACTCGTCACCATATGGCTAGCTAAACCAACAGACACTCGGCTAATCTGATGAAATATATTTTATTAACGTTAATTTCAGCATATGTTTATGAATATAATATATATATATATATATATATATATATATATATATATATATATATATATATATATATATA
>JACXGJ010017497.1:0-11120 GCA_016801105.1 Esox niger
CCTCACGACCTGTCCAACCACGCCCCTCACCACCTCACGACCTGTCCAACCACGCCCCTCAACACCTCACCACCTAGTTTGTTTCTAGTGTGCCAGACCTCTTCCTTTGTGTCATTGGGACATCCACTCTTTTCCCAGCCTAACTTGTACTTTTTCTGACATGCTGTTACATTCTGTGCCTGACCCTTGACCCTGTGTTTTTGGTTTCTGTATTCAATCGATCTTAGAGTGCTCTGCGCTTAGATCATAAAGCTGTTCCTATGTATTTGTGACATAAACAGCAGACTGTGAACTGCCCTCTGTGGGGCAAAAGGACCAACATAAACAGCAGACTGTGAACTGTCCTCTGTAGGGCAAGAGGACCAACATAAACAGCAGACTGTGAACTGTCCTCTGTGGGGCAAGAGGACCAACATAAACAGCAGACTGTGAACTGTCCTCTGTAGGGCAAGAGGACCAACATAAACAGCAGACTGTGAACTGTCCTCTGTTGGGCAAGAGGACCAACATAAACAGCAGACTGTGAACTGTCCTCTGTAGGGCAAGAGGACCAACATAAACAGCAGACTGTGAACTGTCCTCTGTGGGGCAAAAGGACCAACATAAACAGCAGACTGTGAACTGTCCTCTGTGGGGCAAAAGGGAAAGAATTCAAGGAATTACTTTCCAGGCTTACATTTGTAATGAAACTGAGTAGTTCTTCATTTCATTGGTAGCATTGGCTCACTCCAGCCATTAGGTTCCCTTAGCAAGACTGGTGTTCTGAACCACATTATGGCGGCTTCAGCGCCCTTGACTCTGTGGACCATCTCCTGTTAATTGATAGAGGCAGAACTTTAGGTTCTGAATGCCTGTCAAGTGTGATTTTTCAATTACCACACTTACATCCACTTTGTCACCAGCACCCTTTTCAACACTTAGCTTGCTGCTCAACACCACCTCCTCAATCCAGAAATACCTGACATTGTAAATGAGTATTGGTTCTACATTGACTTACCTGGTTAAACAAACTAAGAAATAAATCAAACATAATGTAAACAACTAAGTTTTATCTGTCTCCTATTCTCTCTTTGTCACCATTTCTCTCTTTTTCTCTCTTTTTCTCTCTGATCCGCTCTTTCCTCCTCTCTCCCCCTTTTCTCTCCCCCTTTTCTCTCCCCCTTTTCTCTCCCTCAAAAGAAAGATGTCAGATAAGAAAATAAAGGACAAATAATTCAACATTAACATCACATAGGTTAGGCACTTCATCTTTATATTTATTTTTTCCAGACATTCAATGCCAATTATATCAGAATCGATAGAAATTGTAAAATGTACACTCATTGGCCACTTCATTAGGTACACCTGCTCGTTAACGCAAACAGACCAACAGCCAATCATGTGGCTGCAACTCAATTAAGCAAGCAGACATGTTGGCCCTTAAGAATTAGCAGACACCTGGGATTTTCACACATCTCAGCCTCTGGAGTACACAGACAATGGGGCAATGAACAGAGAACGTCCAGTCAGGGGCATTTCTGTGGGCGAAAACACCTGGACAGTGAGGAGAATGGCCAGACTCATGCAAGATGACAGATAGGCCATAAATACTCAAATAACCAGTCTTTCCAGTAGTGGCGTGCAGAGATGAGTCAAACCTGGAAGTGTGTGGAGACAAAAGGGGTGTCCCATCTGATGCTAGATAGTTGTACCTGATCAAATGGCAGGTGAGTGTATGTAAATTATTATTATTAAAAGATAGAAATTCAAACGACACAGCTAAACAATAAATGAAAAAGCAAAATTCATTTTATAGAAACAGTTTAGTCAGTTTTATTCTGTATAGCCAGGGTTGTAAATCTTCGGTAACGTTCCCAAAATGTTCAGTCTTTCCAGAAGTTGTTGCTGTAAGATTTTGCAAATCAAATACAAATTCTAAATCTAAATCCCCAAAAAACACAATTTTCCAACTACGATTTCTGTAAAAACCCGAGAATCTTTGGAAAGTTGCTGTCAATGTTCAACCCTATATATATTCTATATATATTTAGGAGACATATATAGGAGACATATATATATATACATATATGGCTCTGTGCGTATCATAGGGGTCATTTACGATAAAATGTTTTGTTGTCGTTTCAAGTGGACAAAGGCAAGGTAATCCACATGCAAACTGACACTCAGAGCTTTCTATACAAGTAGGAATGTCAGCATTTATCAATGCTGAGAGGCTTCCAGTATGGCTTTTATTATCTGTCTGTCTCTCGGTCTGTCTGTCCATCTGTCATGTCATATGGCTTTAGATTGTCTGTCAGCTCTGATGTCATCTGAAAGAGACAGTCAAGGAAGAGGTCCCTGACTCCTGGTTGACTGTCTGGGAAAAGGTCCCTGACTCCTGGTTGACAGTCTCGGAAGAGGTCCCTGACTCCTGGTTGACAGTCTCGGAAGAGGTCCCTGACTCCTGGTTGACAGTCTGGGAAGAGGTCCCTGACTCCTGGTTGACAGTCTCTGAAGAGGTCCCTGACTCCTGGTTGACAGTCTGGGAAGAGGTCCCTGACTCCTGGTTGACAGTCTGGGAAGAGGTCCCTGACTCCTGGTTGACATTCTGGGAAGAGGTCCCTGACTCCTGGTTGACAGTCTCTGAAGAGGTCCCTGACTCCTGGTTGACAGTCTGGGAAGAGGTCCCTGACTCCTGGTTGATAGTCAGGGGCAAAGAGTGGAAGGAAGGCCACTCCATCTAATAGCTGTACTTAAAGAAGGCATTCCCTATTTTATAACAATGTTTGACAACTGCTCACCCTAAACGTAGCCTTTTGGCCAGGAGTGATATAAAACTGTGATTTTGTTTGTTCTTACTGAAAACTTAAGCTGATCTAAGCCACCACTAGCAAAACATTTAGAAACAAAATGCAGGCAAGATAAACATGTTGGCTTTAAAATGACCAAATCACCTTTAAGTAATGTCAGGCTGAATCAGCTAAAGTGTATGTTGGATGTCGTACAGAAAACCCAAAGACTGATTGGAATTAAACCGGGCCCACAGACCAGCTTCAGGATGAGGAATCATCTCACATGGTGAAGCAGTGGACTGGTCCATTAGGAGCAGTGTGGAGAGTCAGAAAGCTCCTATTTCAGTCGCCCAGGTCTTTGCAGCCTTGGCAGGACCTCCCACACCCCTGCGCTGGCCCGGAGGAGACCCCAGAGGGGCGAACGGTCGGAAGGAGACTTGTGGAGGAGCTGATGAGGAGGAGGTGATGGGGGGGTGATGTGGGGGGGAACCCCTCGGTGACTGCTGGGTAAGTCTGTTAGGGGGTGAGGGAGGTGAGGAGGGTTGGGGTAGGGAGGGAACCCTGCGAACCCCAGACACCAAGGCAGGGCCACGTATGTTTTGGCCCCCCAGGGGGGCAACACGCAGGGCAGGAGGGGACGTATAACCACCAGGGCCGCTCCCCAGGAGCTCCAGCTCTCTGCTCCCCATGGAGAAGGAAGGAGGGGATGTGCCAGGTGGCGACACATGGTGATAGGAGGAGACCCATGGCCAGGGAGGAAAGGGGAGAACAGAGGAGGTGGGTGGTGTCTGGAGGAGAATGGGGTCCAGTTCGCTGGCACAGTGGGAGAGGTGTGAGACCAGACGGGCTCCGATGGGGTCCGGAGATTCAACACCCCCATCCAGGGAGCTGAGATATCGGACAACCTCCCCAACGCACTCCCGAAACCCCAGTGTCCTGTAGTCCACGGCAAGGGCACGAGCGTCAAAATAACCTGAGAGGAGACAGAGAGGAGACCCAGAGAGGAGACAGAGAGGACACAGAGAGGAGACACAGAGAGGAGACACAGAGGAGACACAGAGAGGAGACACAGAGGAGACACAGAGAGGAGACACAGAGAGGAGACAGAGAGGAGACACAGAGAGGAGACACAGAGGAGACACAGAGAGGAGACACAGAGAGGAGACCCAGAGAGGAGACAGAGAGGAGACACAGAGAGGAGACACAGAGGAGACACAGAGAGGAGACACAGAGAGGAGACACAGAGAGGAGACACAGAGAGGAGACAGAGAGGAGACACAGAGGAGACAGAGACGTCCAGTGGAATAAAGCCCAGTCATAACTAGAGGAACGATGTATTGAAGCAGGTAGTAGGTCAGAGCTCATTGATGAGGAAACCTTCTGCCTCACCTTTCCCCCCCATGGCATGCAGCAGTTTCAGATGGTCCACTGTCATCTGTAAAATCTCTGCCTTCTCCAGCTTGGACGAGCCCTGATCCAAAGAGCAGGAGGGATGACCCATTTAACAACATACCTATTTCACGTCTACCCTGCTCTAAATGAGGCGTGTGAAAATACACTTGAGTCATTTTATATGAAATGTTGGCTCAAGCTTTTCTACATGTTGCAATGCAATGTCACTTTGAACGGATTAATTCCTGGCCCAGATAATGACGGTCAAGTGTTTGTAGATGTGGATGTTTACCTGTTTCTCAAAGGCACTGGGCACCAGCCTCCTGAGTTCTGATAGGCTGTGGTTGATACGGTCTCTGCGTCTTTTCTCAATGATCTGAGACCAACCCACAGACATTTGAAACCACCAGTTAGCTTTAGAAACCAGGACAGATTCAAAACTTCAGATCTTTATAATTAGATCAAAATCAGATCCGGAATAGGATGTTCAGAATTAGAACTGAAATAGAATTGGAGTAAAGGGTTGGAAACATTTTACTAATAGAGAGAACATTGGAGAGAGGAAGAAAGAGGAGGGGAAGAATAGAGGAGGGGAGAGTGAAAAGAGAGTGGTAAAAGGAAAAAGAGGACAGTTGGGAAGAGAAGATATAGGACAGATGAAAAAGAGAATATAGAAAAAACTGAGAATATGAAAAGAGATGGGAGAGAAGGCAGGATGGGAGAGAGAAGACAGGAAGAGTAGAGATGGGAGAGAGAAGACAGGAAGAGTAGAGATGGGAGAGAGAAGGCAGGAAGAGTAGAGATGGGAGAGAGAAGGGAGTGTTAGAGGGACACAGACAACTCACCCCTCGTCTTTTCTTGCGGGCCAGAACTTGTGAGGTGTTACCTGGGGACATAGAGCCTGTATCTGGACTGCAAGAGACAGACATAGGAAGAGAAGGAGAGATGCAGAGACAGGAAGAGGGATGGAAACAGAGAGGGAAGTTAGCTTTGATGTCATATTTTTGTCGTTACTCTCTCTAATATAATGCAGAGACACTATGGGACTTCCTCTCTTTAAATTGAATTAGTTATGTTGGGTAGACACCATGCAGAGAGAGAGACGGAGACAAAAGATCCAAGAGAGAGAGGGAAGACAGGACAAAGCTGTATTGGTTGAATGTGTCTGGGCGTTGGCTACAGACAGGGATCTCCTCAGGACAGCATCTCAGTGCTGCGGGCATTCTCTCTTTTCCTCCTGAATATTAACTTTGTCCTTCTGCAGCCCTACAACCCCGACGAGTCCCAACTGGCGTCCTAGTCACTATTTAGTGCACTTCTTTCCCTTTCCCCTCCTGTCCAAAGAAGCTCCCTTCATAGGGAATAAAATACATTGTGACACTCATTTAAGTCAATATGGATCCTGTTTGTTGGAGCAGATCTCATTTCAGATCTTAAAAGAGCTTGACAGCTTTTTATCCTTAAAATTGGATTCCCCTCACTGGAAAACGCTTTACCAAAAACCTGCGATGGATATTATATTAGATTATCACACAGCAGCTGCCAGGATTTCTGCTCTTGTTTAAATTCATTTGGTTCTGTCCTTGAAGTTGCCCCCTTACATGTCATGTTTAAAATGCTGATGTTTCGCTGTCCCTAAAATAATAATAATAATAATAATAATAATACATTCTATTTATATAGCGCTTTTCAGGGACCCAAAGACACTGTACAAAAGTGACATGGAACAGAAAACATACAGAAAAAAAAAAAAATGCTATGAGAAAACAACAAAGATTGAGCGTGTGGGATTTGGCATGGCTTGGGTAGGCGATTTTGAACAGATGAGTCTTGAGGCGTTGCTGGAAGATGGGGATGGTCTCAGAGTCACGGATGGTTTGGGGGAGAGAGTTGCAGAGACGAGGAGCATCTCTTGAGAATGTCCTGTCACCAAAGCCTTGAGCTTGGACTTGGGGATTATGAGGTGGCCTGCAGTACTGGAACTGAGTGAGTGTGTTGGATGATATGGAAGAAGAAGGTCAGAGAGGTAGGCAGGGGCGATATTGTTTAGGGCTTTTTATGTCAATAGGAGGATCTTGTAGTTGATGTGTTGGGAGATATGAAGCCAGTGTGACTCACAGAGGATGTAGTGAAATGCTGTCAGGACTTGGTGTGAGTGAGTCAGTAGTCTGGCAGCAGAGTTTTGAACCCTTTTGATCTTATAGAGGGATGTAGATTTGATGCTGGTGAGCAGGGAGCTGCAGTAGTCAAGACAAGAGGTTATGAATGCATGAATTACGGTTTCAGCTGCAGGACGGGAGAGTTTGGTGATGTTGCAAAGATGGACGAACAAAGATTTGACAGTCTGTTTGACGTGCTGATCAAAGGAGAGTGGAGAGTCCAGAATGAAACTGGTGGGATGGAGAAACAACGGTGTAATCGATGCTGAGATTGAAAGTACCAGTTCTGGTTCCAATGAGTAGTTCTGTTCTGTCACGGTTTCATTTGAGGAAGTTCCTTCATTCATGCTTTAATTGCAGTCAGACAGGATTGAATATGGGTCATGGGTGGGTTGGTCAGAGACTGGGTGGATAGATATATTTGTGTGTCATCAGTATAGCAGTGAAAATGAATGCATTTTAATATTAAATGAGCAAATCCAGTTCTGTGTTAGGCTTTCTCAATGTCAATGAAACTAATAAAACAATTACTGAACTTGTAAAAAAGATTTCATAACAAACATTTAAGTTCATTTTGGGATATTTTTGTTTTAAAGTATATGCATTTTGCAATGTCTCCTGCTGCACCAAAACAGATTGTAAAGCCCCCGTGCATTTTTTCTTACCCCCTTTATTTAAAAAAACATCACATTGTATGATCTATTTACCTGAGACAACGTTTTGGTACATAACATTCTGTGGACATTTTGCAAACTAACACGGCGATAACAATATACACAGCCCTGACTGGCTGAAGAGTCTAGAGCCCAACCCCTCACCTTGATGAACAGTGATTGGTCAATTCAGCTCAGCTGACATCCATAAAACATGACACAGGATGCTGGATTCCAGGAGTCAACATGTCAAATCTGAAGTCTTGTGACGAGATAAAGTCAGTCAGAGAATGTTTTACTAACATGTCTGTGTTTTGCTAAAGACACTACTTTGTTTTCTGCCAGAAACCTGGCTTGCTGGGGTCACGTCTGGTGCTTAAGATATAATTGTTGGTACATCAAGTAGCAACTTTGTTTCAACGTTTCACCGCAACGTTGTACGGACGTAACATCATCTCTGTCCGACCGCCCGTTGATAGTCAGCTGTTGTACAACACAATGTTCTCGTATGACCTGCTGCCAACTCCTGTGTTCAAAATCATTCAGATGGTCAGAAGATAAATTGCATCCGAGCAGTCTGATTTGCTAGGCCTTTAATTCCAACAGCTATTTAAAAAGGGACATTTTTGAAAATAAATCATAATAAGAGTGAGAAATGTTTTCCATAACAAACTATTTAACTGGCAGATGTGATTTTTGATTTTAAAGGCACGGTTTGTAAATATTCTAGTCGAAACGCTGCTTGTGGCGGTTTTAGTCCTACAAAACAGTTTCCCTTTTCTGGCAAGTTGGGAAAAAAGAAAATCAAAGGCTTGACATGAATAGAAGACAGAAATGGAAACCAGAAGAGAGAAGGCATTCATGGGATGCCCTGAATAGACAATTAATCAAGACCAAACACCTAAATGCATGGGCAGTATGGACAGTATGGACAGTATGGGCAGTATGGACAGTATGGACAGTATGGACAGTATGGGCAGTATGGACAGTATGGACAGTATGGACAGTATGGGCAGTTTGGGCAGTATGGACAGTATGGACAGTATGGACAGTATGGGCAGTATGGACAGCATGGACAGTATGGGCAGTATGGACAGTATGGACAGTATGGACAGTTTGGGCAGTATGGACAGTATGGACAGCATGGACAGCATGGGCAGTTTGGGCAGTATGGACAGTATGGACAGCATGGACAGCATGGGCAGTTTGGGCAGTATGGACAGTGCACCACTGTATGTCAATGACCTGTTACTTGTTTGTTAAAATTAAAATGGGATTCATTATTATATAATTACCTATAATTTTACTTCATCTGTCAGAGGGATTATATGTAAAATACAATGTACGCTCAATATATTAAGATTGACATGAACTGGATGTAGAAATATCTATTTTCTATATCCGTCAATCTGTGGAATGGAGGACAGGGGTAAGAGGTCAAGCTCCTATAAGGACGTGTGACCTTTTGCATTTCGACACTGAAAACCCAAATTCCACACATTCCAATATTTCTTTTTTTTTTTTTATGTTAATCACTTTCCTGTCAATATATTTTGAGATCTTTAGGCCATTTTAAGTAATTTCAGTTGCATTAGTTATTCTATATACTGTTTTAATTGATTGCTGATCAACAAGATTTTTAGACATTCTACAAGCTCAGTCACAATAGATCAGAATCGTACATGCTCAGGTGTGATTGGTGGATAAGGCTGTGCTCACCAGAAGCTGTCTTCCTGTCCCACGTCAATCAGCTCGTCCATGTCATCAGAGTCCGGAGAGCTATAGTCATCATGAGGCCTCTTCATCTTTCCTCTTCCTCAACCGTTGGATGGAGAAATAGACGGAGGAAGGAGAACTGTGTTGAGAATCAGGCGGAGAGCAGCGGACGCTGTCAGTGTGGGTTTGGTTGGACTCCTCTGTTCTGGTCGCCCAAGGCAGTGGAGACAAGGCACCCTGCGGGTTAGATGCCCACCCTCTGAGGCGCTCACCCTCCGCTTCTCTCTCTCCCTCTGGTTTCCACGCTTTCTGTTTCTCTCTCTCCCTCTGGTTCCCTCTTTCTGTTTCTCTCTCTCCCTCTGGTTGCCTCTCTCTCTCCAACCTTTTGGAACAGCTTGTGTGTTGTAGGGGTATGTAGACCGCTGTGATTAGTCGATTTAATTTGCCCTTCTTTTTTTCTATTTCATCCTTCCCTGGGTTGTTCTCTTGAGGCAACTTTTGGCTCTGTGATCTTCAAGGACCTCCAGCTCCTAGATCCTGTCAACCAACTGCTCAGCTCCGTGTTACCAGACTCCTTCAGATATCTCAGTATGTCTCTCTCCTTTCACCCCAGGTTGTTCTCTTCTTGGCACAATCATGCAATGACATCACAGCTCAGTGGCACTACGTTTCCAGGTTTTGGCTCCCCCCCTTCCTCCCTCTTTCTCTCCCTCTCTTTCAACCATCCTTCCCTAATTCCCTGCCCTCCTTCATCACCCCTCCCCTATGTCACCCTTTCAATTAGCATCTTTTTTCTCCTCCATCTCTCCTCACGCTCTCTCTCTATCACTCAGTCTCTGTTCCTTAAATTACTTTCTCTCTCATGTTAAAAACAATGGAAAAGAGAATATATCCTGCTGCCGTGTTTTATGTGTGTAGACCTGCAGTCTGGGTTATTTCTGTGTGTGTCTCATCTTATGAAGTGTTGGGATTGATGTGAGTGAGGTCTGAGCGCACAAACTTTGTCTGGCTAAGCTTCCTGCCTGTCACTGTGATTGTGTATAGGGGGAAGAGGAGACCGGAGTGGAGAGGAGAAGAGGAGAGAAGGGGAGGTCAAGAGAGGAGTTAGGTAGTGAGTGTCTAAACAGAGGGGCTCTTCATTGGGTAAGATAGTAGTAACACACACACACACACACCCTCACACACACACACACACACACACACACACCCTCACACACACACACACACTGAGTTTGGGTCTGCGGCCACCGTGGGAAGATCCCCGACAAGGATTTCCATTTCCATAGCAACAGGAGTCAGAGGCGCCTGCTGTCAGAAGCAGAGCCTTTATGACCCAGCAGTCTGTCTGTCTGGTGGTGTCTGTCTGTGTCTGTCTGTGTCTGTCTGCGTCTGTGTCTGTCTGTCTGTGTCTGTGTCTGTCTGTGTCTGTCTAACTGTGTGTGTCTGTCTGATTGTGTTTGTCTTTGTCTGTCTGTGTCTGTCTGCGTCTGTGTCTGTCTTTCTGTGTCTGACTGTGTCTGTCTGTGTCTGTCTAACTGTGTGGGTCTGTCTGATTGTGTTTGTCTGTGTCTGTCTTCAGTCTGTCTGTGTTTGTCTGTGTCTGTCTGTCAGTCTGTCTTGTCTGTCTATATCGGTGTCTGTTTGTCTGTGTTTATCTGTGTGTGTCTGTCTGTCTGTGTTTGTCTGTTTATGTCTGTCTGTGTGTGTCTGTCTGTCTGTTTATGTCTGTCTGTGTGTGTCTGTCTGTCTGTCTGTGTGTGTCTGTCTGTCTGTGTGTGGTGACGTCCCTGGGAAATAGGTCCCCACTAAGGAAATGGGTTAGGGTTAGGTAAGAAAGTATAACTGGGTTTGCTTTTAGATCTGTGGTTACTTTTAGGTGTAGTCTGCATTCTGATTAGTTTGGGGGTTTGATGATAGGGGCTAGGTTAGGTTTTGGCATAAAAGAAATGGGTTAAAGTTAGGGTTAAAGTAACGCTTAGGTTAAGGGAATTGAATGAAATTGTTGACATAATGATCCCCATAAATACTAGGAAGAAAATGTAATACTGATTATTTTCACATTTCATAATGATTTTTCCCATACGGTATTTTAGAATTTCTTCAAAATGTCTTCAGTGTTTCATTTAAGAATACCCTGGCTCTGCATTTTGACAGCTGTTTAAATCTCCTCAGGACAAGCTGACATTTGTCAATATATTTGCTTAAATGTAACACATTTTTAGGGAAGCCATCTTGTCATATAGCTATTTACACAGTTGTTGAAATGGTGAGGTAGAGTTAGACTATATTGAACAGACCTTTGAAGTGGATCTCAAAGTGGAATAAATGAATGGTGTAAGAACACAGTTTTGTAACAAGGTTTGATTTGCATGTACTTCTTGGTCAAGGTTTGGGTCCCCACAAGGATAGAAAGAAAAACTGTGCGTGTG
>JACXGJ010017498.1:0-11274 GCA_016801105.1 Esox niger
AGAGTGGCTGGGTGTAAACGTCTGCATAGCCAGAGTGGCTGGGGGTTAGCGTCTGCATAGCCAGAGTGGCTGGGGGTTAGCGTCTACATAGCCAGAGTGGCTGGGGGTTACCGTCTGCATAGCCAGTGTGGCTGGGTGTAAACATCTGCATAGCCAGAGTGGCTGGGGGTTAGCGTCTGCAGAGCCAGAGTGGCTGGGTGTAAACGTCTGCATAGCCAGAGTGGCTGGGTGTAAACGTCTGCATAGCCAGTAAGCGTCTGCATAGCCAGAGTGGCTGGGGGTTGGCGTCTGCAGAGCAAGAGTGGCTGGGTGTAAACGTCTGCATAGCCAGTAAGAGTCTACATAGCTAGAGTGGCTGGGGGTTAGCGTCTGCATAGCCTGCTATCTTACCAATATTAGTTTGAATTTCCAAGTCATGTTTTATACAACCATTTCCTGAAAATGTGGGAAAATGTGTTATGGTATAATGAAACCAAGGTTGAACGTTTTGGCCATAATTCCAAAAGGAACTACATGGTCTGTTCCTTTAGGATAATTATGACATTGACCTATATGGTCTGTTCCTTTAGGATAATGATGACATTGACCTACATGGTCTGTCCCTTTAGGATAATGATGACATTGACCTACATGGTCTGTCCCTTTAGGATAATGATGACATTGACCTACATGGTCTGTCCCTTTAGGATAATGATGACATTGACCTACATGGTCTGTCCTTTTAGGATAATGATAAAACAGACCTACATGTTCTGTCCTTTTAGGATAATGATGAAATGGACCTACATGGTCTGTCCCTTTAGGATAATGATGACATTGACCTACATGGTCTGTCCCTTTAGGATAATGATGACATAGACATACATGGTCTGTCCTTTTAGGATAATGATGAAATGGACCTACATGGTCTGCATTATAAGGATAATGTGTTGTATGCTGCTGCAGTGCAATCTGGGGCTTAAATCATCTCTGGTTCAGAAAGAACACACACATGAACAGTTACACACCCACCATGAACAGGAGAGGAGATTAAAAAGACAGTAGGAAAGGCAGTCCAGGTGGCGTGGTGACTGACTACAGTACCACAGGGCTCTGGTTGCAACTAGTGCACTATTTTGGGAATACAGAGCCATTGGTGTCTGCCAAAGTGCACAAGCTGTGGTTCAATACCCACACTGGTTAGCGCTAGCAGGGCCAATGGCTTGGAGAGGCCCACTAATTGTTACAATTCCGTCTGTAAGCAAAAGGGCCCAGGCATAGAACTTATTTTAGAGGGCCCAGGATTCTTGGTAACAGTCCTGAGGACTAGTATTGCCCTTAGAACACAAGACCGCCTGGTGCTGACATTATCTTAGAACACAAGACCGCCTGGTGCTGAAATTATCTTTGAACACAAGACCGCCAGGTGCTGACATTATCTTAGAACACAAGACCGTCTGGCACTGACATTATCGTAGAACGCAAGACTGCCTGGTGCTGACATTAGCTTAGAACGCAAGACTGCCTGGCATTGACATTGTCTTAGAACACAAGACTGCCTGGCGCTGACATTAGTTTAGAACGCAAGACTGCCTGGCACTGACATTTTCTTAGAATGCAAGACTGTCTGGCACTGACATTATCTTAGAACGCAAGTCTGCCTGATATTAGCTAAGAACGCAAGTCTGCCTGGCGCTGATATTAGCTAAGAACGCAAGACTGCCTGGCATTTGCCAGTGTGATGCTAGCGTAATTAAAGGCTCTGAGGTGAACAAGTCTGTCCCAGCACATCAGGATTCCATGGTAAAAGTAGAGAACACTTGTGTTTGTGGGAGGCCAAAGTGTTCTGTGGATAGCCCTGCCACGAGTGCGACAGACACAGATGTTGTCAGCAGGAATTGGTTTTCTATGCTGCGAGGCTTAAACGGCAACCTGTTTTTCGAGGCTTAAACGGCAACCTGTTTCCTTCTGTAAAAAATGCACTGCTTTTGACCATAGTCCAACAATAAATAGCGAGTAGGAAGCAATTTTTGGATGCACACTTTTTTATGTAGCTCTTATATAGCCATCTTACTACTATACATCATTTGAAATAATAATTTTACACACACAGTCCAACATACAGTACCCTTGGAAATGACAAACTAATTCAATTTGGGAATTTAAAAAACAAACCATTTGTATCATTCTCCCGTTTTGGGCTGGATATTAAATATATTGTTCATGTGTATAATCTATAAGTAGAATCATTACCATGCCTCTGTTAGCAATGAAATTCAATTCAATTTTGATGACATGGGGCACACATTTGTACAAACAAAAAATAGTAAAACATTTTAGGCATACATTTTGGCTCGACAACACCACTATTACAACAAGTCGCCAAAATTCCTGGAATATGTGCATCTTTAACAAAACGATGTGACTCCACTGTTAGGAATGTCAGGTGGAATTAACCAAAATGTGAAGTAACAAATCTAGTCCTAATGTCGACATGCTTTTAAGAGGTCCCAGTACTGCCATTTAGCTCACATTTGTTCACAATTTTTTTAAATTCATGACAAAGGTGTTTCTAAGATGTGACCGTGTCAAATGATCTGTCCACTAGTAACAGGTGTTCACATTTCAGATGAAAGAACATATCTTTTTAAATTAGCACAGAGATTATTTGGAGGTCTGGCTAGTGTCTGTCTGGCTAGCAGCTGTCTAGTTGGTGTCTGTAAAGCTAGCAGTTGCTTAGCAAGTGTATTTCAAGCTAGTGTCTGTTTAGCTAGCAGCTGTTTAGCTAGTGTCATTCAGGCTATTGTATTTTATGCTAGTGTCTTTCAGGCAAATAGCTGTCTAGCTAGTGTCTGTCAAGCTAGTAGCTGTCTGGCTAGTGTTTTTCAGGCTAATGTCTGTTTGGGTAGTATCTTTCAGGCTAGTATCTGTCTAGCTAGTAGCTGTCTGGCTAGTGTTTTTCTAACTGCTGTAGCAGCTGTCGAGCTAGTATCTGTCTGGCTAGTTTCTTTCAGGCTAGTAACTGGCTGTGTAGTGTCTTTCAGGCAAGTGTCTGTCTAGCTAGTAGCTGTCTGGATATTTAGTAGCTGTCTGGACATAGTGAAAGGACGGCAGAATTGAGGTCTGTTTTCAGACCTCAAACAATGCAAAGAAAATGATTTCATATTTTTCATTTTTCAACAAGTGTTCAGATATCAATATTTGGTGCAATAACCCAAATGTTTCATGCATATTGGCATGCTCTCCACCAGTCTGTCACATTGCTGCTGGGTGACTTTATGCCACTCCTGGCACAAAAATTCAAGTAGCTTGGCTTTGTTTGATGGCTTGTGACCATCCATCTTCCTCTTGATCAAATTCCAGAGGTTTTCAATGGGGTTCAGGTCTGGAGATTGGACTGGCCATGACAGGGTCTTGATCTGGTGGTCCTCCATCCACACCTTGATTGACCTGGCTGTGTGGAATGGAGCATTGTCCTGCTGGAAAAAACAATTCTCAGAGTTTGGGAACATTGTCAGAGCAGAAGGAAGCAGGTGTTCTTCCAGGATAACCTTGTACTTGGCTTGATTCATGTGTGAATCACAAAGACAAATCTGCCTGATTCCAG
Organism: Esox niger; assembly: GCA_016801105.1. Lineage (NCBI taxonomy): Eukaryota > Metazoa > Chordata > Actinopteri > Esociformes > Esocidae > Esox > Esox niger. Next base: position 3,587 of record JACXGJ010017498.1, read on the forward strand.
CCTTGCTGAAGCTTCCCCAGATCATCACCGAACCTCCACCAAATGTCACTGTGGATACAAGACACTGTGGCTTGTAGGTCTCCCCAGGTCTCCATCTAACCATTAGATGACCAGGTGTTGGGCAAAGCTGAACATTTCTTGTCAGAGAAGATGACCTAACTCCATTCCTCTACGGTCCAATCCTTAAGGTGTTTTGCAAACTTCAGCCTGGTTCTTCTTTTCTTCTCATTGATGAAAGGCTTTTTTCTAGCTTTGCACGACTTCAGCCCTGCTCCTAGGAGCCTGTTTCAAACCGTCCTCGCCGTGCTCTTCACCCCAGCTGATGTTTGCCATTCTTTTTGCGGGTCACTTGATGTCATCCTACGGTTGTTGAGTGACATTCGAATGAGTTGACGGTCGTCTCGGTCAGTGGACAGTCTTTTTCGCCCTCTACCAGTCTATAGCTTTGTCGTTCCCAATGTCTGTTGCTTGTTCTTATGAACTGCTGTCTTTAAAATTTTAAAATGTTCCGATTGAAAGCAACCTGACGCTCACTGTATCCCTCTGCCAGTAAAGCCAGAATGGAACCCTTCTTTTCCTCACTCAAAGCTTTTCAACTCTTTTTTCATGCTGATGCAAGGTGATAGTGATGACCACAGCAGTGGGTTTTATACTTTACCTTGTTAAATTAGATTTGGTTCAGGTAATCATCTAATCAGTACCTCATTAAGTAAAATGAGGTGTGCCGGTGTTGGAATTTAACAGACACTGGAATGGAATGGCTGCCATACCATACCATGTAGAGATGCTGGTTTAAGAAACATTAGGAGTGGCCTCTTGGTTTTTTCCAGAGCTGTATATTTCTATCGTGTATAATTTTTATTGGGGTTACACAGGGCTTACCTTTGAAAGAGACTTTGGTCTCAATTGATTGCACTTTATAAATAAAGAGAAACAAAATTAATAAAAAAAGCAATATAAATGAGTTTATCCTGGTCTAAGATCAGTGTATTTGTTGAATCTCTAATGACAACAGCTGGTTGGCTGGCATGGCTCCTCTTGGTGCTTGTTTTTCTTTTTTATTAACTTTGGGTCGTCCCTCGTAAGCAGAGCAGGAGTGTGCACCCCCCCCCCCACACACACAAATACACACACACACACACACACACACACACACACACACACACACACACACGCCCTTAGAGCGGTCCTTGTCTCAGTCTGTCAGTGTGCAGATGACGAGCATTAGTCACACTGAAATACTCATGCAGCCTCTTTGCCTTGACATGACTGTGTGTGTGTGTGTGTGTGTGTGGCCAGGCCTGCTGCCCACGGCTGCTTGATGCTCACCTAACTGTCTATCTCTCCTCTCTCCGCTCCAGTTACTCTTTCACCAGAGTCGTCTGTCTGCCGGTCTTTTTGTCTGTCTGTCTGCCAGTTTGCCTACCTGCCTTGTCTGTCAGTTTGTCTGTCTGTCTCTCCCCTCTGTGAATATTTGACTAGGTGCAGTATGTTAGCTATAAAACGGGTATTCATTTGAACTGTTGTGAAGCCATGCCCCAACAACGCTGTTATTGTGATGCTTTCCCAGTTCCCATTTGAGCCCAGTTACATCACTCCTGTCACGTGTTTGTTTGAATAAAGTGACAGAAAGTGGGAGCTGCATCTTTGATTGACCTGGCAAGTCTGCCAGCTGGGTAAGAATCCATAAGAAGGGGAATGTAGTGACACAGCTCTCTGCCATGTTTCAGAAATCTCCAAACCTTGGACCACTTATCTTTTCGCACCACTGACTGGCTGTATTTGTGTGGCTCTGCTCTGTTATCTATCAATTCAGGCTGCTACAACCAGATGACGGGGATAAGAGTCCAATCTGCTCCGTGACATCTGGTACCAAGGTAAATGTAAAGTTTGCCAATGGAAGGCATGTCATTAGATTGGCCACATCAGAGACCTATCCTCAACATACTCTAGCTGCAGCGATGTGGGGTCAAAAATTAGCCAAAGTTTAATTACAGTTTTGACAAACTGTGTAGGACAGGACCTTACACAATGACTGGCCCCCTCGGTGAAGCAATTAAGGCTGTAAATTAAAATGTTATTGTGGTTCATCAGCTTGATGTTGCACTCAAAATGTGAGATTATTTTTTCTCAAAAACAGGTTTTAGTTATTTGCATTTAATACTTTACATACAGTAATTGCCCTGCTGGAAAATCCAACCATGTCCAACCAAGTTTTAGGCAGCAAGATTTTCGTCAAAAACCTCTATACAGCATTGCATATCCACCAGTGTTCTTGACAGTTGAAAAGTTCTCCATGACTGCCCTAGTCATATGCCAAACCCACCACTGGGGTCATTCGACCAGAGAGAAAAGTCAAACATTTTGCAAACTCTAGGCAAAGTTTTTATGACTTTATGACAGAACAGGCTTCATGCTGGCCTGATGTCTAACATAGATTTTCTGCATCTGATTGCAGTTTTAGAGATTAGGTGAATCCAAGATTCCACCAACATTTTCAAATCTTCAACTTTGACCTCTTGGTGATTAAAATGTTTATCTCAATTTTTTACCTCAAACCTTCCAGGCATGTTCATCATAGCTACAAGTTTTATTTAAACTCAGTCATTGACATAATAGTGGAGATATTTTTGGGCATGTTATTGCAGTCGTAGCATAATAACAAAAGGTCAACAGCCTTTAGTCTCATTTCATTTCTTTGTTCTCTGACCTTCCCCATGTTTGTAAGGGAATGTCAATGGTAATTTAATAACCATAAGAGTTTCTAGTGTTGCCAATGGCTTCAGAATTATATATCTTGATTAACATTGATTTTGTTTTAACACGTACCAACAATAAATGTTATGTCCTATTTTTTGTTTAAGTTCAAGAAAATTAAGAACATTGAAATATTTATAGCATTTTTCATGTGCAAATAATTCTGGATGACACAGTGTGTTGAAGGATTTTCAGCAAATCCAAGGATGGAAACAAGATAACAGTGTGAAAATCTGGAATGCCAACCCAGTGTATCTGTTAGTATAGCAGTCCCACATTCTCATGCATGTGCCTTCTTCTCCAATCAATGTCATCTGTTGACAGGTTCATTCCTGCTACCCAAACAAACCAACCGCCATTTCAGAACTGCAATGCCTCAGTGATTTAGATGATATATACTCAGGTCTCTGTAGGTCGCTATCTGCCAACCTCAGGATTGTGTAATGTTTACATTGACCATCTGGCATGTTGGTTGTCATGGAGATGTGACCTGTGATAGGTAGAAACGCCCTTCAATGTATATAAGAGCAAGCAACCATCTTTACAGTGAGAACGTTGTGGAACGTTCATTTGAAAGGACAACTCTGCTGCATTATTCCAATAAATTCTAAATTAATTAACTCTTGATTTGTATGGGTTCTCTATTATTTAATCACTATACATAACCGCTAAATTCTAACATGTTTTTGAACGTGTGTGTGTGCGTGCGTGCGTGCAGTGATTCCACAAGGCATTGTTATGGACACATATGTTGCATGTGACCCTCATGTCCTAGTCATTTGACATAATTTCAGCCTCTGCAGACTGAAGAGTATTAATAAGCTACAGTAAATGTATTGTATAAATGTATTGTATAGAGGAAAATAAACCTTCAGCTAATTCTTATAATATAGATTGATATGAATGGATATTTGTGTAGGGTATAATGCATTTTTCATTCAGAAGTGGGAATTAAAGCTCAGATGCATGTTAAAACCCCAAATACAGCCAGTTTTATTTTTACAATGTGTCCATACCATATTAAAGTTGTTAAAGTTCTTATGCAAGTATTATGAATACTCAAAACAGACCTCATAAGGTAACAGAAAAAGAGAGCATCACAACACAGGACTTCATAGGGTAACAGAACATGAACGTGGCAGTACTCATAACCTTGTAGGGTAACAGAATATAAAAGCAGCAGTACTCAAAACCTCATAGGGTAACAGAACATGAAAGCAGCAGTACTCAAAACCTCATAGGGTAACAAAACATGAAAGCAGCAGTACTCAAAACCTCATAGGGTAACAGAACATGAAAGCAGCAGTCCTCAAAACCTCATAGGGTTACAGAACATGAAAGCAGCTGTACTCAAAACCTCATAGGGTTACAGAACATGAAAGTGGCAGTACTCAAAACCTCATAGGGTAACAAAACATGAAAGCAGCAGTACTCAAAACCTCATAGGGTTACAGAATATGAAAGCAGCAGTACTCAAAACCTCATAGGGTAACAGAATATAAAAGCAGCAGTACTCAAAACCTTGTAGGGTAACAGAAGGAGGGTATACTGGTTATTGTTGGTTGTCTCTCTGTATATTTTAGCCCATAGTATATGTTCTGCAGTAGGCTACAGCATGGAGTTAAGTAAAGCACTACTTTGACACCAAAATCTGTCCAAAATGTATGAATCATCCTCACAGACCTACTGGACAGGATGATTTTAAGAATCGTCCTCACAGACCTCCCGTACAGGATGATTGTAAGAATCGTCCTCACAGACCTCCCGGACAGGATGATTGTATTAACTGTCCTAAAAAAACTTCTAGAAAGTTTTTCTGTGTCAATAGTCTTCATTTACAGTAAATACTATGCAATGTAATATTATGACTAGTCCTCATAAACCCAGTGGATAAGATGAAGGTATGAATACTCCTCATACTGTACAAGATGGCAGTATTGGCAATTACCTCAACCCAGATTTGAGTTCCTAACAATCTCCTGAGGAGCCTGAAACATTTTATTATCCTTGAAGGGCCCACATACATTATTTTCCTGGAATAATCCTATTTTCCCTAATCCCTAATTTTCACTCCAAAAACCTTGTAATCCAGACCCTTATTCTTAGCCTAACCGTATTGAAAATTATAACATTTATCCTAAATGTTATGTAAAAAATAACCTGATTTTATTCATGACAACTGGCAAAATGTTCCCCAACATAAACCTGCTAAAACAGATAAAATCAGGTCCTCCACCTTAACCTACTAGTATAGATAATAAAAACAACCAGGCCCTCCACCTTAACCTGCTAGTAGAGATAATTAAAACAACCAGGCCCTCCACCTAAACCTGCTAGTAGAGATAGTTAAAACAACCAGGCCTTCCACCTTAACCTGCTAGTAGAGATAATTAAAACAACCAGGCCCTCCACCTTATCCTGCTTGTTCAGATAATTAAAACAACCAGGCCCTCCACCTTATCCTGCTTGTTCAGATAATTAAAACAACCAGGCCCTCCACCTTAACCTGCTAGTATAGATAATTAAAATAACCAGGCCCTCCACCTTAACCTGCTTGTTCAGATAGTTAAAGCAGCCAGGACCCCCACCTAAACCAGACAGTACAGTAAGTTACTCTACTGACCCCTCCCATCCCAGGGTGCTTTGCTGTACTGACACGTTCCAATCCCATCTGCATGGCCGCATCATGGCGCATCATCAGCCCCGCCCCCATAGCCACCAGCCAGGCTAAGCCTCTCCTTCTTATCAGAACTGTCCAAGTAATCTTGTCAAATGACAGATTAAACTAACTCTGTGTGATGGCCAAAATATTTCATCGAAGCTGTCAGAATACTGTTATTTAAGTTAGAGAGATTACGATTCAGAGGCTGACATCTCTATTTATTCTGATTGCTTATTAGAGTTGAGTGTTTCTAGGCTTGTTCATGGTAAGTGTTGATACATGTTTTATTTACAAATACAATCAATGCATTGTTTTCACTGTGTGTAGTTGTTAACACAACACCTATTATTAATTGAGCGATTGTCAGTTTAACATGAAATTTCTCAAGTCTGCCGATTGAACAAACTCTTTCTGAATATTTTTACTGCTTCCACTAGACTACCTACCAAAGCCATTCACACAGCACACAGTCATTTCCAAGGTTATTTTCACATTCTCCTGTCATGGCCTCAAGCTGCTTCCCAAACAGCGCCCTGTTACATACACCTCAAAGTAAAGGCCTTGTCAAAGTAATGCCCCAAAAACGAAGAGGCAGCCATTTGGACTCATTCAGGCCGCCGTGGCATGTTTCAGGATACTTTCAGTTGGCTGTTTCATTGTCAAATCACACCTAAAGCTTTTCCTCCCTGTCAATGTCAGTGTTCCTTTGTTAGATATCAGTGTTCCAGTGCTGGGTGTCAGTGTTCCAGTGCTGGGTGTCAGTGTTCCTTTGTTAGATATCAGTGTTCCAGTGCTGGGTGTCAGTGTTCCAGTGCTGGGTGTCAGTGTTCCAGTGCTGGGTGTCAGTGTTCCTTTGTTAGATATCAGTGTTCCAGTGCTGGGTGTCAGTGTTCCAGTGCTGGGTGTCAGTGTTCCTGTGCTGGATGTCAGTGTTCCAGTTCTCGGTGTCATTGCTCCTTTGTTAGATGTCAATGTTCTTGTGCTGGATGTCAGTGTTTCTGTGCTGGATGTCAGTGTTTCAGTGCTAAGTGTCAGTGTTCCTGTGTTAGGTTTAAAAACGATGTTCTGCGCAAAGGTGAAATATAGGAGAGAAAGAAAGAATATATGAGTGGCAAAAGCTGTTGAAAAGAAAGTCTAAAATATATGGGTATTAGCAATTTCAGTCTGATGTGATGGCACAGGACCAAATGTACAGGTTACAGCAGGAGAGAAAGGAACTGAGATGTTGAGATCTAGACTGAGCTGTAGATGGACATGTGGAGAGATATTGAAAGAAACAGGGAGATAAAAAAATGAGGTATCAGCCTCTTAACAGAAGACCTCATAACAGACAGAACTTCTCCTTACAGACAGCAGACCTCCTAACAGACAGAAGACCTCCTAACAGACAGAAGATGTCCTCACAGACAGAAGACCTCCTAACACACAGAAGACCTCCTCACAGACAGAACTTCTCCTTACAGACAGCAGACCTCCTAACAGACAGAAGACGTCCTCACAGACAGAAGACGTCCTTACAGACAGCAGACCTCCTCACAGACAGAAGACGTCCTAACAGATAGAAGACCTCCTCACAGACAGAACTTATGCTTACAGACAGCAGACCTCCTAACAGACAGAAGACGTCCTAACAGATAGAAGACCTCCTCACAGACAGAACTTATGCTTACAGAAAGCAGACCTCCTAACAGACAGAAGACGTCCTAACAGATAGAAGACCTCCTCACAGACAGAACTTCTCCTTACAGACAGCAGACCTCCTAACAGACAGAAGACGTCCTAACAGACAATAGACCTCCTCACAGACAGAACTTATCCTTACAGACAGCAGACCTCCTAACAGACAGAATATGTCCTAACAGACGGAAGATGTCCTAACAGACTGAAGATCTCCTCACAGACAGAACTTCTTACAGACAGCAGACCTCCTAACAGACAGAAGACGTCCTTACAGACAGCAGACCTCCTCACAGACAGCAGACCTCCTCACAGACAGACTTGTACAATTAAACTAATTCCACAGAAAGATTCTAACTACCATTATAAAAAGATGACCAGAGGCTTGTCCTCCATGGAATGACCCTCCATCTCTCACCCCTCAGAGGCTTGACCTCCATGGAATGACCCTCCATCTCTCACCCCTCAGAGGCTTGTCCTCCATGGAATGACCCTCCATCTCTCACCCCTCAGAGGCTTGACCTCCATGGAATGACCCTCCATCTCTCGGCCCTCAGAGGCTTGACCTCCATGGAATGACCCTCCATCTCTC
>JACXGJ010017499.1:0-11118 GCA_016801105.1 Esox niger
GTGTGTGTGTGTGTGTGTGTGTGTGTGTGTGTGTGTGTGTGTGTGTGTGTGTGTGTGCGCAGCAGTGGCACCTAACCCGAGACAGTGAACCGGAAAAGTAAGCATTTAAATCATTTCCATTGATGCCTGTATACATTACTTAGGGTCATCCATAAGAAGATGCCTGTGTACATTACTTAGAGTCCTCCAGAAGAAGATGCCTGTGTACATTACTTAGAGTCCTCCAGAAGAAGATGCCTGTGTACATTACTTAGAGTCATCCATAAGAAGATGCCTTGTACATTACTTAGAATCATCCATAAGAAGATGCCTTGTACATTACTTAGAGTCCTCCAGAAGAAGATGCCTGTGTACATTACTTAGAGTCCTCCAGAAGAAGATGCCTGTGTACATTACTTAGAATCATCCATAAGAAGATGCCTTGTACATTACTTAGAGTCCTCCAGAAGAAGATGCCTTGTACATTACTTAGAATCATCCAGAAGAAGATGCCTGTGTCAAAACATCACCAAACACTTTCACCGGGACACTTGTCGAAGTCAGGATGGCGGTGTGACATGGACAACGACATCGTAAGACGGGACAGCTCTCATTCAAAAGCAGACAAAGTGGACATGAGATTACCCAGTGACTTTTAGTCAATCATAGGACAGGACGGGGATGAGGTCCACAGCCATTCCACCCTTTAAGGATGAAGACAGGAGATTAACATTCACTTCATCCAATACCTATAGAATGTGATTTATCTGTCAGATTCCACATAAAACCACCTAAAGACTTGAACGTCCAGCTTTGAATGTGTGCTTGTTCCTGCTCTCAGTTCTCCTTTCAGCTCCAACTAAAGAGACAAGACCCAATCACAATATTGTCAAGGCCCTGTTGGTTTTCTGGTTCAGATCCTTGTTCACGCTGTTTGTGGGGTACTCATCCACTGTGACAGCCTTCAGACAAACAGAGAGTCCTGAAAGAGGTCTTCCACAACCAGATCTTTCCTGCTGGGCAGTGGCTGAAACGGTCCTTTCTCTCGGCATCAAGTGGAACCCGGCCTATTGAGTTGGCCCCTGGGATCCTTCCATTGAGACGGGCTACGGGCCAGCGGTTTGCCCCTCTGCCCCCCGGGCCACCCTCACTCTCCGGGGACACCTGTACCCCCACAGCCCCCGCGTGGGAACCTCCATCCAAGCCCCGTCCACCTGGGCTTGGGTCGGGGAGACTGTGTTCGTACGCTTTGCTAGCCGTTAACGCACGGTGGATTTTGACATATGGAGGTGTTTTTGGTTTTGTTTTCGACTGGAGATTGTTGGTTTGTATTTAAAAGTGGCTGCGCTCGTGGTTCTTTGCCGGGAAAATCTGTTCCCAAAATCTGAACATTCGGTGTAAAAACAACAACCAAACACCCTGAACCAACTCTCTACCCAGCCCCCCCCCGACCCCTCCCTGGGGCCCAGTGCACGCCGACCCCCCCCAGTGCACGCCGACCCCCCCCAGTGCACGCCGACCCCCCCTCCCCAGTGCACGCCGACCCCCCCCAGCGCACGCCCACCCTCCACATCTCCATGGCACACTGCAGAAAAATGGCATCAATTAATCAGCATTCATGAATCGTTTACTTGAGGTCTCCTTTGTGCACCGCTGCCAGGCAGGGCCCGATCCAGACAGACAGACAGAGACCAGGCTGTTCCACAGCTCTGCAGACAGACAGCGCCACTCCACCCCTTTGTGGGAGAGAGAACCCCATCAACTGGTGTTCAGGGGAAATGTCTCCCCCACTGAGAGTGTAAACTTCCCCTCTCTTCTTTCCTCCTCTCCTCATTCACCATCGCCTTTCTGCAGCCTCTCACCACTCAGGAAGCCCTGTCTACTAGAGGAGTGCTCCATCCTTCCATTTCTACCCCCCCCCGAACCACATACAGTATACTGTATGAAGACATCTGTCTATATTTATATCAGATTTTCCATTTTGGTGCAAATGATCCCACTCCCACTCCAGCCTTTAACTCTGGAGGAGGCAGCGTTTGAATGTGGCAATGCTTTTCGCAAATAATTCCCTGCCAATTCTTCGCCGTGCAGAAGAAGCAAGTTTAATTGGCTGATGCATTTAGAAAGCTTTTCTACAATTATACAATTACAGCTGAGCTGCATTTCTGCATTTCATTCTGTTTGCCGCAATTTACTGCACTTTGTGCAGTTTAACTCTAGTTTCCTTTTCACACGATGCAAATTTGCCTCACTCATCTCCAAATGAAACATAATTGCTCAGAGTGAAGCGTACACCTTTACACTAGAGGTTCCTGCCAGTTAGTGCATATTAAATCTCAGGAGAACAAACATCTTCCATTCCATTTGAACACATGGGCCAGCTGTGTCATTTGGTTTTAAGAGTAAGGAAATGGGGGATGAAAGGAATACTGAACACCCTGACTGAATTGGTTTCTTGGGACCACAAACCTTAACTTACTCATTCTGTTAAATGTATGTAGATTTTAGGCTTAGTTTATTTATCATGCCTAGGTTAAATAGCACAAGAATAAATATAATAAAGGTTAATTAAAAACACACGATTATTTTGTGTACATTCACTGTTGTTCAGCATGCAATTAAATGCAGCCAAATTAGTTCAAATATGGCCTCTTTTATCTTTGTTCGTAAAAACAAAACAAAGTGGTGTATCTCCCTGACATCTGATCACGGTCACGGTGTTTCTCACTCCAGCCCTTCTTTTATTTCCTTTACACTGGAAAGTTCCAGAACAGCTCTTTATGCGCCAGCCTCTCAGTGTCTGGAGTGGTGGCCTGTGCCCACAACAAACAATGCCTTACAAGATACTGTTTTAATACATATCCTTTCTCCCTTTCTTAAAGGGGATGACACAACAAGCCTCTGACCCAACGATACACAATTAGAAGTGATGCGGCAGTTAAAACTACAAGCAACCCTGTTGAACAGTCTGTCTCTGACCCACCACTGCTGAATAAATATAATGATCAGAATGAGAGTAAGACACTGAAAGAAGAGAGGAGAGGGGAGCCAGGGGGAGATTTTAAGCCACAGACAAGCAGTTAAAGACCTTTATAGACTATAACGCCATTATCCCCGCTGAATGAAAATAGGATTTAGTGTTTTTTCCACTTAATTTAAATCAAAAGAGTCCCCACCTTACTTATTGCGGTGGTAATGTAATGGAGAGAGAGCCACAAGAAAGGCTTTGTGGTGGTGACACCTCCTATAGTGGGGCTGTGTTGTCCCGGGACCAAGAGGGAGAGAAAGGGTTTTCTTCAGCGCCTTGCTATCTACTAACACATTCTAATTGATGCTGCTGCTGCATTCCTGCAGTGGACCCATTCAGTGAATAACGAGGTCCGGACAGAATGGCCAGGAATGGGTCCCCTCCAACCAAAGCAGGGACCCCCCCACTCCCGCCCTCCACACACACACACACACACACACACACACACCGCCCTTCAATCCCCTGAACCCCAACCATCACCACGGCCGTGCACCGTCCACCGTGCACACTCGGTTTTCTGGCTTTACCGCCCATTAAACCGCCACCATTGTGTGGAGAAGTAGCCCACAAAAGCTGTCAATCTCGGGGGGGGATTCAAAAGCTTGGACTCACACAGACTGGACTGACAGACCCAGCCCCCCCCAACCCCCACAAAACCCTCTCCCCCAAACTTTTCAGCTAGCTAACCACACTACCACCTCCCCCCCAACAGTATGCATCATCCCACACACACACACACACACACACGCGCACACGCACACACGCACTCACACACTCTTGCCTCGACGCACAAAGCATCAATCTGTCTTCAAGCCCAGCATCCTTGGCCCTTTGTCCGATCTGCAGGTGCCTGTGAAAGCATCCACAGTTGCCCCAGCCTCAGCGCACGCCACGCCCAGTCCAGGGACAGGAACTGCTCACAAAGACCCAGTGTGGGAATTAGGATGCACTGGAGGGGTGAGGGGGGAGGGGGAGAGGGGGAGGACAGGGGGAGGGGGAGGGGGGGAGGAGGGAGGGCAGGACAGATGGCCGGGGCTGCTCATGTGGGGACTGTCAGTTTGGATTCACAAGTAGGGCTGACACGGGGAAGGGAAGAGCCAGTGGAGGAATGCCCCCAAGTCACTGGCTTTGTGGTCACTGGCGTTACCCCTCCACTCTCCCACCACAGATTACATACCAGGAGAAGAGCGGGGCTTTAAATGCCAAAGCCACTCCTTTTTTTATAACTGAAATCGTGACGTCGAAAGCATCCCATACGCAACTGTATAATCAACATCGTAAAACTGCTATCTGGACGACTGCCTCGAATGGTTGGATGGCCCAAAGGTCACGTTAAAATGTTAGGGAAATGAACACTGCTCTGACAGTTACTTAAATCGAATTAAGAAGCTTGGGTTCGTTATCAGCGAAACCCCAAGAAGTGTTTTAGTTAGGAATAATAAAAATCAAGTGTGTTTTTTGTTAAATCAAAGGAAACATTTTAACCACAGAAAAAGACGATTATCCACAAATAACATCAATAACTGAATTTTTATTATGTTTTTATTGTCTACGCAATCTGAGGCGCTAAAAACCAAACAGTGACAGCATACCTTATCCTAGTTCTAGTTCTACATATTATGGATCACTAATGTGATATTTACTAACTTTTTCTCAAGCTTTTTTCCCTTCAAACTCTTCTAGTGGATAACTAGTTTAATTAGCGTATATCAGGCCATTTCTATACGGTAGGCCTAACTGTTGTTGCGTGGAGTGTTTCAACAAATAATAATCACCCCATTGCCTTTATTGTGCTGCCATCGTGTGGAAATAAATGACCTAACATAGATTTTAGTCCACGTCGGCACTAGCTGAGCGAAATGATACTGTCTGTGCACTTAATCAGTGGTTCTCAACCCTCTCCTGGGTCCACCAGCCATTCCATCTATTAGATGTATCCCAGAGCTAGCACACCTGAATCAACTGTTAATCTAGTTAACAAGCCCTTACCTGTTGAATCAGGTGAGCTAGTTCAGGGCTAGAACTAAACCGTGAGATGGCTGGGGGTTTCCCAGGAGAGGGTTAAGACCCACTGCTCTAAAGTTGGGAACCTATTATATGTTAAGGACCTGACAAATGCATAATAATTCCAGAGTCATTCAGTTACGCAAAAATGGCCAAGCCTACATTATAGAAAATAAAAGATTATTTCTGTACAATTCAGTAGGCAAGAGATCAACAAATTAAATTATGTCAGATTATGGAAAAACAAATAAAGACTGCAAAACCCACTGAATCAACGAAATATAAAATAAAATAAATAAAATAACGCATAATAGATTGGTTGGCACGCAGGTTAATTAGAATAATTCAGTAAATGCGCATTTATCCACAGCAAGCAATCTGTAAGCTGTTGCCTACGATTAATAAATGCATAGCTCTCGACTGCATTATAAAAACGAATAAACAAAAAGCAAGAATCAAGCAATTCGCCACACGGGGGCGATAGAGTCAAGGACACTAATTTCCCTGTTGTCGTGACACGCAGGAGGTGTCGTTTTCAGCTGCTCCAGTATTGCAGTCGCGCGGTTTTCAATTCCGCCTTAAGGGATATATATTAAAAAAAACATAGAATAGGAATTAAATCTCCATGATAATGACAATGTATTATTTATGGATTTATATTATGAAAATCCACACGTCACTCGGAAAAAAGAACGATCAGATCTGAGGAGTAATCAAGTACAGCGGTCGATCAGTGTCAGCGGATAGTAGTAGCAAAGTTAACATGCAAAACGTGCTTGGGTGACTCAACCGGTTGCTCCAGTGAACTTGTCACAGCAGGCGGTTATGAGATTATCATCTCCTGGTTTCAAACACATCTGAATCATAAAGGTCAGAAGGAGTACGTTTTTATGCTTCTCAGTGTCCAAATATAAAGCTGCTGTTGTATGTTTTATAATTAGTATTACACAGCGTCCATTCCTGTCTGTCAGTGAACGTGGCCAAGTCCTATATGTTACAAAGTGTCATAACATTCAAATGAACAGCCAGAAGTATTTACATAACTGTTTTTTTTATTATCTCTTTGGTTTAATGAAGTTCTCAAGCCATTTTATAGAATCTCAAAGCGCTTCAAAAGCAAATTGAATGCTGCATCATCAGAAAATGGAAAGGGCCAGGTCATGGCTTGAATAGAGAGAAGAGGTCTGAGAAACAACTGCTGGGTTTCCTTCTGTGTTCGTCACTAGGAGTCCTCTTCATCAGAACTGACTGCTGTGTTCCTCTGTTCCCTGTTCTTCTCTCTCTTCAGGAAACCCCTCAGATTATGTTCTCAAAGCATCAGGAAGCCATACGAAACAATATGCTGCTTCTGGGTCCAGATGCATTTTTCAAACAGAAACCTTGGCCAGCGAGCTAGCTATAAATAAACACGACAAAGCGATTTGGTCTTTCAGTCAGACTGCATATATGTGGCTTTAAAAAACTACTGAATACTGTATCAGCAACTTGTATGTAACTTAATGTACTTCGGTCGGCAGGCACAGACACAAGCTGAGGGACAGAAAGAAGAGGAAGTGGCAAAGGGAAAAAAAAAAGAGGAGGAAATACTGCAACCCCAGGGGCAAGCTTTTATAAGGTTGACTCAAGCACAGAACTTGACCTGCAGCCCACCATCGTAGACCAAAGGTATGCAGAACCTGGACGTGGGATTCAAGCTCATGTGAGATGTCTGGCTTAACACCAAGATGCGATGGGAGACGTTAACGGTTTATCAGTAGACCGGAACCAATATGTTTAAATAGAAAATTACATCACATTTGCGGAAGCATTTTACTTTAAGTACCACTGTAGATGTAAACGACCATTGTATTCATGTAGTCGAATGTGTTAAATGTGGATGTTTTCCAGCCTCATCATATGCAAAGGTCAATGTGGATGTAGGTTAATGTTTTATGTTAAGTTTAAAGTGACTGACCTTTTTGGTTAACTGGCTCACATTACTATGTCAGCCAGTTAATTTAGCTCATTTAGCTCATCAGGTTGCTTTAACTAGGTGTTCAGTACTTTAACTAGGCATTCAGTACTTTAATTAGACGTTCAGTAGAACGACACCAGGCTGAGTTGAGAACAAATATTTAGGCTTTTGTTTTTGTATTTCACAATATATTGACTTGTATACTTAGGTAGTAATATATGGCCAGTATAGTAACAAAGTTATCAGCTGTTCTTAGGCACAATGTATCAGCAATATATCACAAACCAATTTATCACAAACCAATTTATCACAAACCAATGGCTTTGTAAAAGGACTGAAACACAGACCAATTCTCTAATTTACAAATGGGACTCTGAAATGTCATGCTGTTATTAAAACACTGATGGTAAAAATCTATTTAGGTGATATTGGTTTTATGTTGAGAAACATTTCCAAGAAAGAAAAAACTGAAATGCATATTGACTGTTTAATTATTCAACTCCTAAACCTTCATATTTGGAAGAGGCTCTATACACCATAATGACAGATTTATGTCTTTTGGTCAGTATTTTGTAAACTTTGCATACAGTCTCAGAGGGATTTCAGCCCATTCTTCTTGGCAGATTTGCTCCAGGTTTTTTAGGTTTGTTTGAATGATTCTTGTGGACCACACTTTTCAAACAGTGCCAGATATTCTCAAAGTGATTGAGATCAGGACTTTGACTGAACTGCTACAGGACATTAACCCTGGCTATAAAAAAAGAAGAATCTTTGGAGCCAATCCAATGTTATCTTGGCGTTGCGCTTTGGATCATTGTCCTGCCAAACGGTAATTTTCCTACCAAGCTCACATTTTTTGCAGACTGAAGGAGGTTCAACATAAAACCAATGTCACTTCACAATAGTTGATTTTGATTGCCGGTGTTTTAAAATATACTATGAAAAATAATTAAATGCTAATGCTTCATTAATAATTTGTACAAAATGAGAGAATTTGTCAGGAGATTTTGCACCTTGGACACCACGATTCATAGATCTGGGGTCACTTAGAAATGTTGTAGTTTTTTAAATATTTTTTCTAATTTAAAATTACATCAAACTGATCAGAAATACAGTGTAGACATTGCTATTGTTGTAAATGACTATTTTAGCTGGAAACGGCTGATTTACAAACCAATATCTTTTAACAGGCTAATTGATCATTAGAAAATTTTGCGATCATGTTTGCACAATTGAAAACGGTTGTGTTGATTAAAGAAGCAATAAAACTGGCCTTTAGAATAGTTCAGTCTCTTCAGCACCAGTGTTTGTGCGTTCGATTACAAGCTCAAGATAAGCAGAAAGAAATAACTTTCTACTGAAACTCATTTGCCTATTTTTGTTCTGAGAAATGAAGGTAATGCGAGAAACTGTGAGAAACTGACCAGAAAATTAAGATCTTCTACAAAGATGTGTACACATCCCTTCACAGAACAGCGCAAACTCTCTCTAACCAGAATAGAAAGAGGAGTGGGAAGCCCTGGTGCACAACTGAGCAAGAGGAAAAATACATTATTGTGTCTAGTATCAGTCTGAGAAAGGGCTTTTTCATAAATACCACCTATGTAGACATTCCATTGTAAATCATTCATTAGTCATCTACAATGTGAACAATGTCTACACTGTATTTCTGTATTTTAATGTACAAACAATTTGCTTTTCCTTTAAAAACAACAACATTTCTAGGTGACCCCAGACTTTTGATCGGTAGTGTGTATTTCCTGACCTAAATCCATGTGACCCTCTGCCACCAGCATGATGCAACAGACCAGGCAGTTGTTTCTACATACTTCAGCTGTCCAGTGCAGCTGACATCGTGCCCACTGCGACCACTTCTTGTCTTTAGCTAATAAATGTGGTTGTCTGCTACAGTAACTCATCTGTTGTCATGGTTTTTGGCTGTTAGTGCACTTTTTACTTGCCTGTCTGTCAGATTGCGCAATACTTGCACAACATCCTGTGCTTCCATCAAAAAGCTGTTTTGGCTCACCGGTCTGCCACTGATTGGATTTTTCTTCTTCTCATGATTCTCAGTTGTCCACAAAAAGCCAAAGGGATCTGAGGTACGGAAAGCGGCACCTCTGATGTTCGTACCACCGCCGGGCTCTGTCACGGGTTTGGACCGCTGTGGCATTCAATCAAACTGTCACTGAATACCTTGACGCCTGTCAGTCTGCTTGCTTATTGTGGCTAGATGGGTATCCTTAATCTCTTTGGTCACTGAAAATCCCACAGCACTTATCATAAGTGTGGGGTTGTAAACCGCAAGTGTCCTGGTTAGATTTCCAGTCTGGCCCTCCTATCATTATGTCTACCTAACCATGACTCACTGACCAATGCATGCCACCCGCTCCCCTGTGAAAAATACATAAATAAATACATTATAATAATTAATTATAATCATTTCCTGAACCTCAGTCAAAACTCTTCTCAGGGGTGGCACCTCATTGGTGGGACCAGCTTCCCCTGGAGCCTGTGATAGGACAGTGTCTGACAGCATCTGAAAACCTACCTTTACACAGAGTAAGTAAGCAAGCAAGTTTATTTATATAGCATAATTCATACATAGAAGCAATTCAATGTGCTTTACAGTGAAGTGCCTAAAATAGTTTCACTCACGCCACATGTCTGTTTTCTTTAGTACACATTGCTTGATATGTTAATCATTTGTATCGTCGTCTTTCCTATACTGACGTTAGCAGATAACTCATTAAACCATTAGAATGCACTTGTAAGCTTTGTTGTTGTATCACCTAGCTCTTTAAAATGAATGGATTTATTGAAAGTTTCTCTGGATGAGAGTATCTCCTTGATGGCTAAAATGAATTAACCGGTTAAACTAAACGTTTTAAAGGGGCTGACTATTGGATGAAATCATTTATTATGATATTAAATTATAAACCATTTCCCAACGGAATATGAGCAGTTAACGTGACGTGATGTCATATCTATGGTATAGGATTCATAAACAATGGCTATCAGCCAATGAGCATAAGGATTCAAGACATCTGGTTTACGTGTCCTCTCATAACTCAGGTGGTTTGTCCTAAATGTTGATTGGCTGGTAACTGCGCTATATGTAAGTAATAAGGCACGAGGCGGTGATGTGTACCGCCGACTAAGAGCAGTTCGTGGGCAAGGAGGACGCATTGCGGTTTCTAAGAGCAATAAAGGGTTTCGGCTGTTTGTGAAATACTCGCTCAACGAGATCTGTGCGAAATGGTAAGTGAATGTAGTTCCTCAATCGGTTTATGACTACAAATCCCATGATAAATACCACACAGTCACCGCACCTACAGCGGGAGGAGCTTATAAACGTGGGAGCTTTGGGTTGATTAAAAAAAGCGAATTGACAGGATTTGGCTGAAGGCTGATATGGGGGAGGATTTTGGCGAGTGGGTTCTGTGTATCAGTCGAAACTGAAGTTACTTTTTGTATAGACAGGCAGTTACTACTCAAATGCGATGGTTCATTTGAATAGACCCAGCAACAGGGCATAGTAGCCTAATAGAGGATTTCGCGGATAATTTCAGCATTTTGCATAGGGAAGTACGAGTAGAAACCTACAACGCAACGCGGAAAATATTGATAAGGGAGAATGCGAATGGTTAGAAGAGACAGAATTCAAACGAAATGGGAACAATGTAGCATCGCTGCAGCGTTCCATATAGCAAGGTGGACTTCCAGGGTAGGAAATAGATAGCTAGCGAGCTAATCAACTAATATAGATGAGAAGTTACTTATCAGAATACGCTCAAACAGAGCCTGTGTAGCAGGCTGATTAAAACTAAAATAGTTCGTTGGTGTCCCCAGTTACCAAAGAAGACCGACGAGAGGACTGCAATATGCTACGGAGAAGCCTGAACCGTTTGGTATGTATGACAGCAACACACATGGTTAGCCTGACTATCACCCGGCACTCTCAAGTTTATGCGGCATGTTTGGTGGCTATACTGTAGCCAGCTAACGTTAGCTGAATATAGCTAGTCGAGAAGGTGCCTAGATGCGAGATGCATGATGTGTCAAACTGTTATCACCATGATGTACTCTGTTGGCTATGACTGATGCCACTTGCTGGAATTGAACGATGCTGGGCAGTGGTTATAACGGCTTT